>JABYQO010000064.1:0-64000 GCA_022606155.1 Trametes elegans | reverse complement strand
GAGTGGAATCCGGGCAGGGAGACGGTGCTTGTCTGCCTGCGCCTGGTAGCGGGCCTGTGCTTCCGCGATCTGCGTCCGGAGGACCGAGTGGAGTTCCTCGAGGTCGACTGCAAACTCCCGGGCCCGGGCAGAGGTGAGGTCGCGTTCTGGGTGTACGCAAGTCCGGGGTGATACCCCTTGTTCGCGAAGAACGGAGAGATCCGGTGGTTGCGTTAGGAGCGTTGTTGTACGCGAACTCTGCAACGGGAGTAAGCGGGCCAGTTGTCCTGCTGGTAGTTGGCAGTAGATCCGGAGGTACTGCTCCAGGGTCTGGTTTACTCGCTCGGTCTGGCCGTCGCCTTCCGGGTGATATCCGGAGGTGAAGTGTAGACGCATGTCGAGGGCCTTTCCGAGGGAGCGGAAGAAATGGGAGACGAACTCGGAACCCCGATCGGAGGTGACGTTCGACGGAACTCCGTGCTTGGAGAAGACGTGCATGACGAACAGGTCGCGAGCTCCGAGGCGGTTAAGGTGTCGTGCGTCGGAATGAAGATAGCTTGTTTGGTGAGACGGTCGACGACGACGAGGATGGCGGTGAAGCCCCCGGAGTTCGGAAGTTGCTCGATGAGGTCCATTGAGACGGAGTTCCACGGCGTTCCGGGATCGGGAGTTGCTTGAGTGTCCCATAGGGGAGGTGCCGAGGGGTCTTCGCGCGCGCGCACTGGGTGCAGGACTTCACGTAGTCCCGGACGTAGATTCGGAGTCCCGGCCATGCATAGTCGCGGAACACCAAGGCCTGTGTCTTGTTCTGGCCCCAGTGTCCGGCAGTCGGGTGGTCATGGCGAGACCGGAGGACTCGAAGGCGGAGGTCCGAGACGTCCGGCACGTAAATCCGGTCGTTGAAACAGAGTAAGCCTTCGTCGTTCCAGGACCAGCGTGAGTCGCCCTTGGTCACGGCGGCGCGTGCGGCGGAGAGTTCGGGGTGGTGCGAGTCTGCAGCTTGGGCAGCACGGATGTCCGAGCGGAGTTGTTCTTCGTCCAACAGGAAGGTTGCTCGGAGTACCGGTTCCCGGAAGTACGTCGCCCGGAGGGAGGAGGCGAGCTGCTCCTGCGTGAAGACGGGTCGGAAGTTGTGAGGGTTGACTACGGAGTAGTCACTGCCCCCCTCCTTTGGGTAGACGTCCCACCGTCGAGTGAGCGCGTCCGGTTTTGCGCCGAGTTTTCCGGGGCGGAAGCGGATGACCAGGTTGAATTGCGACAGGAACTCCGACCAGCGGGCTTGTCGGCGTGTAAGGAGTTTCGTGGTGGAGAAGTACTCGAGGTTCTTGTGGTCCGTAACGACGTCGATCGGAGTTCCGGAGCCCTCGAGATAGTGCCGCCAGTTCCGGAAGCACTCAAAAATCGCCAGGAGTTCCTTGTCGTGAGTGTCGTAGTTAAGTTCCGCTCCGGTCAGAGTCCGGGAGTGGAACGCAATGGGATGGAGTTCCCCGGACTCCGTGGTGATGGAGAGGATGCCGGCGATGGCGTAGTCGGACGCGTCGGTTTCGACGGTAAGCGGGCGGTCGGGTTCCCAGTGGTGCAGGATGGGTGCGGATGTGAAGGCCTTCTTGAGCGCGTTGAAGGAGTTCCGGCATTTTTCGTCGAAGTTCCACGGAACTCCCTTGCGCGTCAAGCGTGTTAGGGGAAGGACGATCTCGGAGTAGTTGTGGATGAACCGACGATAGAAGTTCGCAAATCCGAGGAACGACTGGATGTCCCGAACCTTCCGGGGTTCCGGCCAGTCGAGGATCGCCTTTACCTTTGACTCCGACATGGTCAGGCCTTCGGGCGACAAGATGTAGCCGAGGTACTCGACGGACGTGGCGTGGAACTCGCATTTGTCCGCACGAGCGAAGAGCTGGGACTTCCGGAGCCTCCGGAGGACTTCCCGGACGTGCTCCCGGTGTTCCTCGACGGAGTCCGAGTAGATGAGGATATCGTCGAGGTACACCACGACGCACACATCCAGGAGGTCCGCAAACACCTCGTTGACGAAGCGTTGGAAGGCCGCCGGGGCGTTCGAAAGTCCGAAGGGCATGACAAGCCATTCGAAAGAACCGTACCGGGTCCGGAAGGCCGTCTTCCACTCGTCGCCAGGTGCGATCCGAACGAGGTTATAGGCGTGGTGGAGGTCGATCTTGGTGTACACACGGGCCTTCCGGGGGGTGTCAAGGAGATCCGAGACGAGGGGTAGCGGGTACCGATCCTTCCGGGTGATCTTGTTGAGCCCTCGGTAGTCCACGCACAGGCGAAGCGAACCGTCTTTCTTCTTGACGAAGAGGACCGGAGCTCCGCACGGCGAGTTGGACGGCCGAATGAAGCCCGAACGGAGGTTTTCCTCGATATACCCGCGCAGCGTGTCCAACTCCACCTGGGACAGCGAGTATATCGGGCCGAGAGGTGGAACCTTGCCTTCTTCAAGGGTGATCTTGAGGTCGTAAGGCCGGTGTTCCGGGAGGGTGTCCGCCTTCCTCTTGCTGAAGACGTCCGCGAACTCGTGGTACTCCGGTGGAACTCCGGACAAGTCCGGCACTTCCTCCTCAACCGACGAGCTGCGTGCCTTCACAGAGTTCAGCGAGACGGCCGACAGATTGAGAGTGAAACTCTCAGCCCCGGGCAGCCGGCACGCACGCACAAAGGCGGCGGCGTTAACCAGCGTAATCCGGGGTTCTGAAGGGAGGTCCGAAGGAGTGTCCGACAGGGGATCCGAAGAGGGGTCCGAGGGGGGAGAGGTCGTAGAATACGACTCTGCCGGGGGAACTCCGACCACAACGGACGGAGGTCCGGACAGAGAAGCCGAGGGCGCCAGGGGTTCCGAAGGTACAGGACGCGTCGGAGGCACCGTCCGGAATTGGATGCTGCGCTTCTTCCAGTCAATCAAGGGATTGTAAGCGGAGAGCCAGCTGTATCCCAGGACGGCGGAGACCGACTTGTCGAGCGGAGTTACGAAGAATTCGACCGACATGACCTCTCCCGAGGAGAACTGAATGGGCAGGGTGGAAGTCCGAGAAATGACATGGTTTGACGAACCGTCAAATAGTTGTAAGCGGATGGGAGGTACAGGATTCGTCGGAAGTCCGTGGCGTTCTACGAAAGCTGAGTCCACGAAGCAGTGCGAAGACCCGGAGTCGACGAGCGCGCGGAATTCCGAACGAACGAGCTCGGAGAACAGGGTGACATGGAGGGAAAGGGGATCGGAAAGAGCGGACGCGTTGAGCCGGAGTACCAAGAGGGGTTCCGTGCCGGGAGGGTCAACACAGTCCTCGCCTGACACGGAAGGCCGAGGACTGCTGTCTAGTTTTTTGGCTCCTCCACCGGCTCGGCGTCCTCCTGGACGTCCGACTGGGGGTCTGACGGCTCGAGTTCGGAGGTCTGAGCAGCGCGACCCTTGGCGGGGGAGGCGGACTTCTTCGGGCAGACCGCGGACACATGTCCGGCCCCGCCGCAGAAGAGGCAAAGGTTGTTCGCGAACCGGCGCTGCCGTTCCTCCGGAGTCAGCTTCCCGTCCTTGCCCAGCTTGTCCGAGTAGGGCTTGGAGGTTGGCTTGGCTGGGGTCTTAGAAGGGGTCGGAGGGTTCCGGGAGGTGGAGGCGGACGACGGAGAACTTGCGGCAGGAGATGACGACTTGTACGGAGTTCCGGACCTTGGCTCCGAGACGGTCTTTGCGGGGGCTGCTGACGACTTGTGACTTCCCGAAGACTCCCTGGCTTGCTCCGCCTTGCGTTCCCAGTACCGATGGTCCAGGGACTGCGCGAGGTTGCGGAGTTCCTCCAAGGAGTCCGGCTTGCCGACCTCGGAGATCCGATCCTTGAGCCGGGCCGGAAGTCCTTTGTAGAACTGGTACCGAAGAGCAGCCCTACCCCAGCGGACTTGCGTCGCGAGCCAAGTAAACTGGGTAATGTACTTCGCGATCCGCTGGTTATCCGCCATCCGGAGGTTCTCGAGGTCGTGTTCGGCTTGTCCGGTTACGTCGTAAGGGCCGAAGTTAACCCGGAGTTCCTCCTGGAACACCTCGTAGGAGTACAGGAATTCCGGCGGGTTTCCGGACTCGCGCTCTAGGAGGTAAGGTTCGAACCAGGCGAGGGCCATACCCTTGAGGTAGGAGATGGCGTAGGTGACTTTCTTCTCGTCGGTATCGAACGTCCTAGGGCGGGCCTTGAAGACTAGTTCCAGCTGCATGAAGAACGAACGGAGCTTGGTGGGATCCGATCCGTCAAACTGGTCGGGCTCCCGAACATTGCTGCGTTCGGAGGATGCGGACGGAGTTCCGGTGTGGGCAGCGGAAGTAGTCTGGGTGAGCCGGAGCGTCTGGGCGAGTAGCAGCATGGCCTGCGCCAGGTCCCGTTGGGGGTCGGATGGGGGTGCGGAAGTTGGGTCGGGAAGGTGAGGTGGATATTCGCGGAGTTCCGGGGCTGGTGCGGCAGGCTGCGGGCTCGACCGAGGCGGTGCGACGAAAGGGTTGTTGGGAGACGTCCGCGGGTTGCTGGAAGGATTACGAGGTGGGTTGGTGGGTGTGGATTGGGGAAAACCGAGTAGTGGAGCTCCGGGGAGGCGGGACGGGGCTGTCTCCGGAGTTCCGGCGTGCGACTCGGCTAAGGGGGACTGAGTGGAGACGTCGAGAAGTGGTTGCGAACCCGCGGGACGTGTGGGAGTGGTCGGATCCCCGACGGGGACCCGAATGCGACGCGCAGAGAATCCGGACCAAACGCCTTCGGGTTCCGTAGACATGACGAGACCCTCAGTGTGAGTTCGGATACACTGTTAGGACGCGTGCCGTGGGCAGGCCGATGGATAAGGCGGGGTTCCGAGGGATGACCGGCGGAGTTCCGGCCACGACACGGGGATGGTGGGGACTTGGCGAAACTATTGGTAACGCCCTGAGCGATCTCGTCGGGTGTCCCCTACTTACTAGAGTCACCGACGCGAGACGGAAGACCGAGGTGTCCGACGGATGTCCGAGACGGGAGTCCGAGGAATGAAGGTGTATTGCGAGTAAGTACCGAAGAGCGTAGAGTAACGAGCAGGGAGTAAGAACAAGTATCCGAACTGAGGCAAAGGCTACTACCAGCGCGCCTTATATACTAAGCGAGCCTAACAAATAAGGAAGGGGCTTGCGTCACTTGACATCGGAACTCCGGTGGGTCCGAGGTCCCTTGACGCAAGCCGAGAGAATAGAACTTCTACTAGGAACTCTATGACGCCAGCGCAAGGAAAGGTCGAGAACGTACTAAACATGGAAAGTCCGGAAGTCCTAACGGAACTCCTTCGGGGTCGCTTCGGAGTTCCAGCATGGGTCGTGACAGTCAGCACTGCTGCAGTGCTTCGTCAGCACCGCCACCGTTACGTTACCTTCATTACCTGTACTACAGCTCTTACTCTACGTAGTAATACTGGACTCTCACGTGACCGGTTTCCTCCATGTATATAAACGCAAGGTATCTCTGCGAGATACCTCAGCTCGACCTGGTTATCTATTGCCTACATCACTCGAACCCTCGATTGCCCTCGCCTAAAGCCCTGATCCCTAGCGACCTCGTCACGGACTGTGACCATCGTAGGCATCATCGTAACATTAGGTCGAGCTCGCACACCACGTCGATCCATTGAACGATCCAGACACTCTGCTTAACATCAAAACCGACCTCAAACCCACCTGAAAAATCGGTGGGCTGAAGAACGAACCATCACGGAACCAACCCCGTACCCAGACGTCACCTTCGACCCCTCCACCGGACTAGTATATTACGAAAACGCGCTAGTAATCCCTAAGGGCAAGAACTGGGACTACCCTGAAGAAGACATAACCCCGGAGCAAATCCGTAGCCTACCAGGATACAAGGAAGCCTACGAAAGAATCACCAAGCAACCACTCCCAGAAATCAAACGGGTTACCCCAGTCCCAACACCCCTAGCGCGTATTGCACAACTTGCTACTACTCCACGCGAGCCGGCCCACGAACTCAGTGAAAGTGACAACGAAGAAGAACCGGCACGACAGCCCGAGAGTGCAGAAGAACCGGCACGACAGCCTGAAAGCAAAGAACCGGCACGACAGCCTGAAAGCGAAGAACCGGCAAGACAGCCCGAAAGTAAAGAACCGGCAAGACAGCCTGAAAGCGAAGAAGAACCAACACGACAGCCTGACAGAGAGGAAGCACCTCAGGAACCTGAAGAACCAGAAGAACCATCAAGACCCCCATCACCAGAACCAGCCATGGCTGAACGCAACCAACCCAAAGAAGAATTGAAGCTGAAGATGCCACCAGAATTCTCCGGCAAGAGAGGGGAAGCCATTGAATGGCTGCAGAAATGCACCCTCTATCTCACGATGAACGAAACAAAATATAACACCGACAAGAAGAAGATCATCTTTTGCCTTATGTTGATGAACGAAGGAAATGCCGGGAAATGGTCCCGCATGTTCATTGAAGATTGCGAAAAGCAAGCCCTCGATCAAGCACGAGAAGTGTCCTATGGCACATGGGCAGAATTCAAAGCAGCAATCCGAGACTCATTCGATGACGTTGACGACAAAGCCAGTGCCCGCGTACTGCTCAGGACCCTCAATCAAGGAAAGAAGCCCGTGGACGAATACATCACAGAATTCAAATCCATTATTGCTCGATGCGGGATTGCCGAGTTCGACGTCATAGCTGACTTCTTTTATGGAGGACTCAACCGACCCCTCCGGGAAAAGATGTTCAACCTCTCAACTATGCCAACCAGACCTACGGAACTCTACCAAACCGCAGCCCGACTAGAACAACAATGGCGCATCGGGAGAACGTACGATGGAAGGAACACACAGTCCAAACCAGCCTACAAGCCGTACCGATCATCCCAGAAGGAAAGAGACCCTAACGCCATGGACATTGATGCCATGACGGTGATGCTCCTAAACAACACCCAACCGCCGACGTAGAGGGCCGAGCGCCTTTGTAGGGCGAGGCCGTCGCGAGATTCTGTGAGGGGTGCGCGGGCGTACCGTAAAAGGAGCGAAGCAGGAGGAGGTTAGAGTCGGGGTGCCCTGGCTAGAGGCAAGGCGCAGTGTGGTGACGTGGCAAAGGCCGAGGGGGAGCCGCAAGAGTCGCGGGTTCGCGAGTTGAATTTCGCAGTCTCGCGGAGTCGCGAGTCGCGGGTCGCAGTCGCAGTCGCAGTTCGCAGTAAGGTCGCAGGGAGTTCGCGGGCGCAGTGTAAGCTCAGTATTGAGATCCCAAGAAGGGGGAAGAGGGAATCTCCATTGCCCGGCGCTTCACCGCGTATTTTACAGGCCGAGTCCATAACTAAGTCCATCAATAAATAACACAGAAATTCCGCGGCCGCGGGGTCGCGCCTGCGAAGAGTTGTGGCCCGCGTCGCGATGTCCCACTATCACGGGACCGCGCCTCCGCGCCTGGAATCCGCGAGCGCCCGGAATTAGGCCCGCGATGGCCGGAGATACGTCCTCTGTCCTGCCCAAGTCCGTCCGTGGCCTATGTGCATCCGCGGGCGGTGCACGAGTTTGCGAAAGGAGCAGCGCGGCCGAGAAGGTTCGAGTAACACCCGCCACGAGGATACCGCGAGTCCGCTAAAGCGGCAAATCGGGGCCTAGCGAGGCCCTGGGCGCGTCATCTCCCCCCCACTGAAATCCCGACTGTCCTCAGTTGGCATCACCGATGCTGCCGATAATCGCGGGGGTATAAGTGCCGCTCTGTAAACGGGGGAGTTGCACCGCGACTTCGAGATGCCTGCGATTGACCTGCACAACCTCTCCGACATTGAAGAGGAGCTCAACGACCTCCGCAGGGAGGCGCACCACCTCGCGATGCACCAACTGGAGGAGCGCGTCGCGAACCTGGAGGAGATGTGCCAAGCGCAGACCTATGATCGTCCGGACTGGTACCCGGCCGTGAAGGAGGTGATCTTCAGCCTGGTGAGTGCCTGTGGCCCTCGTCTGCGCGCCCATAGTATTGACCTTGCACTCCTAGGAAGCCTGCTCCATTATCGCGCGCGGCGACCGCGGTGTCGCTGCCCTGGTGCGCCGCATAGAGAACGTCCTCGCGGCACAGACCGTCGACAATGGTCTGCGGCCGTACTTCCGCCGCCGCCTCTTCGCTGTCCACCGCGAAGCCGATCTGCGCACGCTGCGCGCTGCCCTGTCGCGTCTTGAACTACTCCGCGCTCGCGCACAAGCCATCCGCTATACCCTGACTCGCGCGGGACCGGTGTACGTCCTTCAAGGCACTAGGACCGACGAGGCCACATCCGCGGTCGACGCCCTGATCCGCGAGGCTCGCCGCGACCTGGGCGCGCTAGAGGCTGCCCCTGCTGCCCCAACCACTGAGACCGCCGAGTTGGAGGGGAGCCTCATTGCGTCCGTCGAAGGGACCGCTTGGTACGGGATGCCAGAGCTCACCGCCTTTGAGGACGGGATGTTCCCACCGGAGTGACTACTGAGGGCGCGCGGTGCGCGCAGGGCTGTCAGGGGAGCACTGTAGGAGCGCGAGGTGATTAGGGGAGGGGGGGGGCCGGGTAGCGTAGCGCTCTAGAGTCGTAGTCGCGAGACAAGTCTTGAAATCGACGCGATAACGGACCGCGAGGTCGCGAGTAACCGGCACAAAGGCGCGAGGGTGGGGGGAAGGCCCTGCGGACGCGCTACATCAAAGCGCGGCCCTTGTTCGCGCCTTGGAGCACCCGCGCGAGCGCTGCGAACTCTCGCACCGTCACGGGACCGCGTCATGGAGCAAGGAAGCAGGGCAGCCAGGTCACACGGAGAGGGCCCCCAATGGGCGCGCGGGGCCGTAGATTTCCTCTCGCGCCGTCTGGGGTACCGGGCGACATAGATGACGTTCTCGCAAGGCGATAGGTTGCGAAGACACCGCGGTTTGCCCTACGCCCTGTCGCGAATTCTCTGTCGGCCAGCGCAGACGCGCCGCGACGGCCCCCGCACGGCAGGCGGACCTCTGCGTGCCCTTGTGAGCGGTCTTCGCGGGCGCTCCACTGCTCTGCGCGTTCTTCGCGGGCGCCCCGTCGCCATTTTCGTCGACCCGCGGGGCCGCGGTCCGCGGGGCCCGGGATCGCCGCTCTTGTAGTGCGCTTCCTGACTTCGCGGTGGCGTCCTGCTGACCCGGAGAGGCTGCCTCTTAGGCTCTGGCCTCCTCTCCTAAGTCTCCTTGGCCTCCTCGCGCTGCCACCCTAACGCTGTCCTCTGCTGCTCCTCGCTGCTCCTCGCTGCTCGCCTCCCCTCTGCCAACATGTCTGCTGCTGCCGCTCAAGCCCGCGCTGCCGCTCGCCAGCGGTTCTTCGACGTCATGGCCACCGAGCCCGGCCACCTCGCGGACCCCTCTGACTGGGAGGTGTTCGCTAAAGACGCCCTCGCGCAAGTGGTGAGTCGCGAGCGATCCCATCGCCTGCGAGCCCGCTGACAACCAGCTACAGGTCTTGTTCATCAACAACGGCGGCGACGACGCCGTCGCGGACGCCTTCGTCGACCAAGTCGTCGCGGCCACTGCGCACCTCGGCGAGCAGTATGGCGCCGGCGGCGAAGTCGACGAAGGGACCCCGTGGACCAACCCGCTGTACCGCGAGGGCTTCCAGCGCCACCGCGAGCTCGCGGCCGCCTCCTCCGCCGCTCCAGTTCCGCCGAGCCCTCCCAAACCAGCTCGCGCGACTCGTTCTCAGACGGGCGCGACCGCCAGCGCCTCCTCGACCCGCACGTCCTCGCGCGCCGCCGGCAAGATGTCCGCCGCGAAGGCCCCCGCTGCGAGCTCCGCCGCCAAGGGGAAAGGCAAGGCCAAGGCCTCCAGTGGCGCCAGCTCAAGCAGGGCGCCCTCTCCTCCTGCCGTCCCGCCGGTGAGGAAGAGGGCGCGGTCCACCGCGATGTTCCCGGTTGTTAGGACGCGTGCCGTGGGCAGGCCGATGGATAAGGCGGGGTTCCTAGGGATGACCGGCGGAGTTCCGGCCACGACACGGGGATGGTGGGGACTTGGCGAAACTATTGGTAACGCCCTGAGCGATCTCGTCGGGTGTCCCCTACTTACTAGAGTCACCGACGCGAGACGGAAGACCGAGGTGTCCGACGGATGTCCGAGACGGGAGTCCGAGGAATGAAGGTGTATTGCGAGTAAGTACCGAAGAGCGTAGAGTAACGAGCAGGGAGTAAGAACAAGTATCCGAACTGAGGCAAAGGCTACTACCAGCGCGCCTTATATACTAAGCGAGCCTAACAAATAAGGAAGGGGCTTGCGTCACTTGACATCGGAACTCCGGTGGGTCCGAGGTCCCTTGACGCAAGCCGAGAGGATAGAACTTCTACTAGGAACTCTATGACGCCAGCGCAAGGAAAGGTCGAGAACGTACTAAACATGGAAAGTCCGGAAGTCCTAACGGAACTCCTTCGGGGTCGCTTCGGAGTTCCGGCATGGGTCGTGACAGTGCCCCCCTCCTAGGCCCGAGCCCCCGAGGGCCGTAGCGTGACCGCGGTGATGGCACCGAGTGCCTAATGGAGACAGCGCGGATCGCCCGTTGATGAAACAGAGGACAGGGCGGAGCGCCCGTGAAGCTCGTCTGGGTTGGCGGCTATAAGAGCCCTGCTTGAGGCCGGCCCAAGTCCCAACCCCAAACCCAACCTCAACCACTTTCCCTCAGCCAAACCCTAGTCCCCCCCCCAGCAATATGTCCGGTCTACCCCCTCCGCGGACCCTCAAGGAGCGCCTGGCGGCGGCCGAGGCGGAGGCGGCGCGGTTGCGCGCGGAGGCCGAGCGCGAGCAGCGGGAGGAGGAGGAGCGAGAGCGGAGGGCAGCGGAGGCCGCAGCAGCGGAGGCGGCTAAGGCAGCGGAGGCGGCGAAGGCAGCGGAGGCGGCGAAGGCGGCGGAGGCGGCGAAGGCGGCGGAGGCGGCGAAGAAGCGGACCGCCGAAGGAAGTCCGTCGGCGTCCGAGACGGCGCCAAAACCGAAGAGGACGCGAGCGGCCGCGGCCAAGGGGAAGGCCCCGGAGAAGCCCTTGGTGGAGTCCAAGTAAGTCCGTCGGACTCCGTCGGATTTCCGGCTGACTTTGGGTTTCAGGGTCTCTTGCGATGTGTGCGCCCGCATCGGGCAGCCGTGCTTTTACCGCGACAGCGCGAAGGTGCGCTCGTGCATCGCGTGCCACCAGCGCAAGACGGCTTGCCAGACCGACGGCAAGCCTTCCACCGGCCCCATCCTGGAGGACCCGCCCGAGGGGTCCGGTGCTAACACCGGGGGTGCCACGCCCCGCGGGCCGGGTTCGCGCACCGGGGCGCGGACTTCCGCTCCCGCGGGCGGGAGTTCCGGGGGCGCCGCTCTCCAGGCAGCCGCCTGGGCGGCGAACCCGGAGTCCTCCGACCTCTTGTCGGGGGACCAACTCCTCCACACGGTCCTGGCGGAGCTCCAGGGCTTCCGGCGGGACCAGGCGCGCGCGCACGCCATGCACTTGTCCACGCAGCGGGACGTGGCGCTCCTGCGCGCGGAGATCAAGGAATTCAAGGAGGCCGCGCAACTCTTCCGCAAGGAGACCGTGGGGGCCCAGGAGCGCTACCAGGCGCTCGTGGAATACATCGAGGACCACCGCGAGGAGGACGAGGAGGAGTTCGTCCCGGAGCCGGACGAGGCGGCGGACGCGGCGGCTGCGAGCGCGGAAGAGGCGGCGGAGGCCGAGGGTGACGAGTCGGGGTCCGGGTCGGAGGGAGAGTCGGGGTCGGGGGAGACTGGTTCGGGAGACGAGGGCGAGGAGGAGTCGGGTTCAGGGGATGAGGGCGATGAGGGAGAGGATGAGGAGGATGGGAGTTCCGGGTCGGGTCCGAAGTAGACCGTCGGAGTTCTGAGGCGGACACTACAGTAAATAGTAAAGTGGTAAATTGTAGCGAAACTTCTTGGCCATAAGAAAGCGTGAAGAAAGGTGATAAGGAAAGGGTCTAATAAGTGCATCAAAGAACTTTGTCTAGCGGTCCTGGTTTGTCTGGGTACTTCCGGTGGAAGTCCGCGACTAGCTCTTGCGCGTGTCCGAGTTCCGTGGCGAGGATCCACGAAGTCTCTTCGTCCGTACCCTCGTAGCCAGCCCAGCGGACTAGATACAAGAGCTTGCAAGACTTCCGACGTCGATCCAGTTTGGAGTCCAGGATCTCCGAGATCTCGTACTCCGGTTCTCCGTCGACGATGACCGGAGGCGGAGGCGGTTGTACGCGTCCCGGAATTCCGTTCGGTGTGGCGGGCTCCAGCTGGGAGACGTGGAAGACAGGGTGGACGGCGCGCATGGAGTCGGGTAATCGAAGCGTGTAGGAGTGCGTCCCCACCTTCGCGATGATTTCGAAGGGACCAAGGAACTTCTCCGATAGCTTCTTGGATGGACGCGTCGTTCGGATGTGCTCGGCCTTCAGGTATACCGGATCTCCGACGTGGAAATCCGGGGCAGGGAGACGGTGCTTGTCTGCCTGCGCCTGGTAGCGGGCCTGTGCTTCCGCGATCTGCGTCCGGAGGACCGAGTGGAGTTCCTCGAGGTCGACTGCAAACTCCCGGGCCCGGGCAGAGGTGAGGTCGCGTTCTGGGTGTACCGCAAGTCCGGGGTGATACCCCTTGTTCGCGAAGAACGGAGAGATCCCGGTGGTTGCGTTAGGAGCGTTGTTGTACGCGAACTCTGCCAACGGGAGTAAGCGGGCCCAGTTGTCCTGCTGGTAGTTGCAGTAGATCCGGAGGTACTGCTCCAGGGTCTGGTTTACTCGCTCGGTCTGGCCGTCGCCTTCCGGGTGATATCCGGAGGTGAAGTGTAGACGCATGTCGAGGGCCTTTCCGAGGGAGCGGAAGAAATGGGAGACGAACTCGGAACCCCGATCGGAGGTGACGTTCGACGGAACTCCGTGCTTGGAGAAGACGTGCATGACGAACAGGTCCGCGAGCTCCGAGGCGGTTAAGGTGTCGTGCGTCGGAATGAAGATAGCTTGTTTGGTGAGACGGTCGACGACGACGAGGATGGCGGTGAAGCCCCCGGAGTTCGGAAGTTGCTCGATGAGGTCCATTGAGACGGAGTTCCACGGGCGTTCCGGGATCGGGAGTTGCTTGAGTGTCCCATAGGGGAGGTGCCGAGGGGTCTTCGCGCGCGCGCACTGGGTGCAGGACTTCACGTAGTCCCGGACGTAGATTCGGAGTCCCGGCCATGCATAGTCGCGGAACACCAAGGCCTGTGTCTTGTTCTGGCCCCAGTGTCCGGCAGTCGGGTGGTCATGGCGAGACCGGAGGACTCGAAGGCGGAGGTCCGAGACGTCCGGCACGTAAATCCGGTCGTTGAAACAGAGTAAGCCTTCGTCGTTCCAGGACCAGCGTGAGTCGCCCTTGGTCACGGCGGCGCGTGCGGCGGAGAGTTCGGGGTGGTGCGAGTCTGCAGCTTGGGCAGCACGGATGTCCGAGCGGAGTTGTTCTTCGTCCAACAGGAAGGTTGCTCGGAGTACCGGTTCCCGGAAGTACGTCGCCCGGAGGGAGGAGGCGAGCTGCTCCTGCGTGAAGACGGGTCGGAAGTTGTGAGGGTTGACTACGGAGTAGTCACTGCCCCCTCCTTTGGGTAGACGTCCCACCGTCGAGTGAGCGCGTCCGGTTTTGCGCCGAGTTTTCCGGGGCGGAAGCGGATGACCAGGTTGAATTGCGACAGGAACTCCGACCAGCGGGCTTGTCGGCGTGTAAGGAGTTTCGTGGTGGAGAAGTACTCGAGGTTCTTGTGGTCCGTAACGACGTCGATCGGAGTTCCGGAGCCCTCGAGATAGTGCCGCCAGTTCCGGAAGCACTCAAAAATCGCCAGGAGTTCCTTGTCGTGAGTGTCGTAGTTAAGTTCCGCTCCGGTCAGAGTCCGGGAGTGGAACGCAATGGGATGGAGTTCCCCGGACTCCGTGGTGATGGAGAGGATGCCGGCGATGGCGTAGTCGGACGCGTCGGTTTCGACGGTAAGCGGGCGGTCGGGTTCCCAGTGGTGCAGGATGGGTGCGGATGTGAAGGCCTTCTTGAGCGCGTTGAAGGAGTTCCGGCATTTTTCGTCGAAGTTCCACGGAACTCCCTTGCGCGTCAAGCGTGTTAGGGGAAGGACGATCTCGGAGTAGTTGTGGATGAACCGACGATAGAAGTTCGCAAATCCGAGGAACGACTGGATGTCCCGAACCTTCCGGGGTTCCGGCCAGTCGAGGATCGCCTTTACCTTTGACTCCGACATGGTCAGGCCTTCGGGCGACAAGATGTAGCCGAGGTACTCGACGGACGTGGCGTGGAACTCGCATTTGTCCGCACGAGCGAAGAGCTGGGACTTCCGGAGCCTCCGGAGGACTTCCCGGACGTGCTCCCGGTGTTCCTCGACGGAGTCCGAGTAGATGAGGATATCGTCGAGGTACACCACGACGCACACATCCAGGAGGTCCGCAAACACCTCGTTGACGAAGCGTTGGAAGGCCGCCGGGGCGTTCGAAAGTCCGAAGGGCATGACAAGCCATTCGAAAGAACCGTACCGGGTCCGGAAGGCCGTCTTCCACTCGTCGCCAGGTGCGATCCGAACGAGGTTATAGGCGTGGTGGAGGTCGATCTTGGTGTACACACGGGCCTTCCGGGGGGTGTCAAGGAGATCCGAGACGAGGGGTAGCGGGTACCGATCCTTCCGGGTGATCTTGTTGAGCCCTCGGTAGTCCACGCACAGGCGAAGCGAACCGTCTTTCTTCTTGACGAAGAGGACCGGAGCTCCGCACGGCGAGTTGGACGGCCGAATGAAGCCCGAACGGAGGTTTTCCTCGATATACCCGCGCAGCGTGTCCAACTCCACCTGGGACAGCGAGTATATCGGGCCGAGAGGTGGAACCTTGCCTTCTTCAAGGGTGATCTTGAGGTCGTAAGGCCGGTGTTCCGGGAGGGTGTCCGCCTTCCTCTTGCTGAAGACGTCCGCGAACTCGTGGTACTCCGGTGGAACTCCGGACAAGTCCGGCACTTCCTCCTCAACCGACGAGCTGCGTGCCTTCACAGAGTTCAGCGAGACGGCCGACAGATTGAGAGTGAAACTCTCAGCCCCGGGCAGCCGGCACGCACGCACAAAGGCGGCGGCGTTAACCAGCGTAATCCGGGGTTCTGAAGGGAGGTCCGAAGGAGTGTCCGACAGGGGATCCGAAGAGGGGTCCGAGGGGGGAGAGGTCGTAGAATACGACTCTGCCGGGGGAACTCCGACCACAACGGACGGAGGTCCGGACAGAGAAGCCGAGGGCGCCAGGGGTTCCGAAGGTACAGGACGCGTCGGAGGCACCGTCCGGAATTGGATGCTGCGCTTCTTCCAGTCAATCAAGGGATTGTAAGCGGAGAGCCAGCTGTATCCCAGGACGGCGGAGACCGACTTGTCGAGCGGAGTTACGAAGAATTCGACCGACATGACCTCTCCCGAGGAGAACTGAATGGGCAGGGTGGAAGTCCGAGAAATGACATGGTTTGACGAACCGTCAAATAGTTGTAAGCGGATGGGAGGTACAGGATTCGTCGGAAGTCCGTGGCGTTCTACGAAAGCTGAGTCCACGAAGCAGTGCGAAGACCCGGAGTCGACGAGCGCGCGGAATTCCGAACGAACGAGCTCGGAGAACAGGGTGACATGGAGGGAAAGGGGATCGGAAAGAGCGGACGCGTTGAGCCGGAGTACCAAGAGGGGTTCCGTGCCGGGAGGGTCAACGCAGTCCTCGCCTGACACGGAAGGCCGAGGACTGCTGTCTAGTTTTTTGGCTCCTCCACCGGCTCGGCGTCCTCCTGGACGTCCGACTGGGGGTCCGACGGCTCGAGTTCGGAGGTCTGAGCAGCGCGACCCTTGGCGGGGGAGGCGGACTTCTTCGGGCAGACCGCGGACACATGTCCGGCCCCGCCGCAGAAGAGGCAAAGGTTGTTCGCGAACCGGCGCTGCCGTTCCTCCGGAGTCAGCTTCCCGTCCTTGCCCAGCTTGTCCGAGTAGGGCTTGGAGGTTGGCTTGGCTGGGGTCTTAGAAGGGGTCGGAGGGTTCCGGGAGGTGGAGGCGGACGACGGAGAACTTGCGGCAGGAGATGACGACTTGTACGGAGTTCCGGACCTTGGCTCCGAGGCGGTCTTTGCGGGGGTTGCTGACGACTTGTGACTTCCCGAAGACTCCCTGGCTTGCTCCGCCTTGCGTTCCCAGTACCGATGGTCCAGGGACTGCGCGAGGTTGCGGAGTTCCTCCAAGGAGTCCGGCTTGCCAACCTCGGAGATCCGATCCTTGAGCCGGGCCGGAAGTCCTTTGTAGAACTGGTACCGAAGAGCAGCCCTACCCCAGCGGACTTGCGTCGCGAGCCGAGTAAACTGGGTAATGTACTTCGCGATCCGCTGGTTATCCGCCATCCGGAGGTTCTCGAGGTCGTGTTCGGCTTGTCCAGTTACGTCGTAAGGGCCGAAGTTGACCCGGAGTTCCTCCTGGAACACCTCGTAGGAGTACAGGAATTCCGGCGGGTTTCCGGACTCGCGCTCTAGGAGGTAAGGTTCGAACCAGGCGAGGGCCATACCCTTGAGGTAGGAGATGGCGTAGGTGACTTTCTTCTCGTCGGTATCGAACGTCCTAGGGCGGGCCTTGAAGACTAGTTCCAGCTGCATGAAGAACGAACGGAGCTTGGTGGGATCCGATCCGTCAAACTGGTCGGGCTCCCGAACATTGCTGCGTTCGGAGGATGCGGACGGAGTTCCGGTGTGGGCAGCGGAAGTAGTCTGGGTGAGCCGGAGCGTCTGGGCGAGTAGCAGCATGGCCTGCGCCAGGTCCCGTTGGGGGTCGGATGGGGGTGCGGAAGTTGGGTCGGGAAGGTGAGGTGGATATTCGCGGAGTTCCGGGGCTGGTGCGGCAGGCTGCGGGCTCGACCGAGGCGGTGCGACGAAAGGGTTGTTGGGAGACGTCCGCGGGTTGCTGGAAGGATTACGAGGTGGGTTGGTGGGTGTGGATTGGGGAAAACCGAGTAGTGGAGCTCCGGGGAGGCGGGACGGGGCTGTCTCCGGAGTTCCGGCGTGCGACTCGGCTAAGGGGGACTGAGTGGAGACGTCGAGAAGTGGTTGCGAACCCGCGGGACGTGTGGGAGTGGTCGGATCCCCGACGGGGACCCGAATGCGACGCGCAGAGAATCCGGACCAAACGCCTTCGGGTTCCGTAGACATGACGAGACCCTCAGTGTGAGTTCGGATACACTGTTAGGACGCGTGCCGTGGGCAGGCCGATGGATAAGGCGGGGTTCCGAGGGATGACCGGCGGAGTTCCGGCCACGACACGGGGATGGTGGGGACTTGGCGAAACTATTGGTAACGCCCTGAGCGATCTCGTCGGGTGTCCCCTACTTACTAGAGTCACCGACGCGAGACGGAAGACCGAGGTGTCCGACGGATGTCCGAGACGGGAGTCCGAGGAATGAAGGTGTATTGCGAGTAAGTACCGAAGAGCGTAGAGTAACGAGCAGGGAGTAAGAACAAGTATCCGAACTGAGGCAAAGGCTACTACCAGCGCGCCTTATATACTAAGCGAGCCTAACAAATAAGGAAGGGGCTTGCGTCACTTGACATCGGAACTCCGGTGGGTCCGAGGTCCCTTGACGCAAGCCGAGAGAATAGAACTTCTACTAGGAACTCTATGACGCCAGCGCAAGGAAAGGTCGAGAATGTACTAAACATGGAAAGTCCGGAAGTCCTAACGGAACTCCTTCGGGGTCGCTTCGGAGTTCCGGCATGGGTCGTGACACCGGTCTCCTATCCGCCGGGCGCCCGGATGCCCACCCACACGGTGAGTTTGGCTCCTTTCGCCCCTCGCGACTTGTACTGACGATCCTCCGCAGTGCCTCAAGTGCAACGGGAAGGAGGGGTGCGTGTTGCACGAGGGCATGTCCAAGTGCGACTCGTGCTTCTTCCTTCGCGCGGGTTGCTGGTACTCGGAGGCGCCCACCAAGCGTTCCTACGAGGCCTGGTACGACAAGCACCGGTTCTCGCGCGGTAAGCCCTTTTACTCGCGACCGCCCCCGCCCACTGACGCCTTTTTCGCGCAGCCGATCGGGTCGACAGCTGGGCCATGTACGAGGTGTGCATGGCTCGTGGAATCCGGATCTCCGACATCCCCAACGAGGTCCTCGCGGACGTCGGGGTCACCGCGCGCAGTGGCGAAACCGCCGACCAATGCCCGCCGGCCATTCCGCGTCCCGAGTCGCCGTCGCCCGCCGAAGAGTCCCCGCAAGAGTCCGAGGGTGAGGCCCGGCTGCCGCTGCCGTCGAAGAACATACTCCGCGCCGCGAACTTACCACCGCGCTCTGCCGCGGGCTCGGGCACAAGCTCGCCACGCTCGCTGCGTAGCCAGCGCTCCACCAGCTCCTGGTTCGCGGGTGTTGTGGTAAGCCCGTGTCGCTTATTCCGCGATCGCCGCTGACGTCCTCGCCTGCTTCCCTAGATCCCGCCGCGCTCGCGGATGGCTTCCGCGAGGACCTCCACTCGCGACTCGCCCACCGCCATGGAGGTCGACGAAGGCCCCCACGATGCACCGCCTACCACTGGAGAAGAGGACAACGTGTCCGTGAGTGTGTCCGATATCTTCGGCGGTTCCGCCTCATCCTCATCGCGCTCCCCCCGGGCACAGGGCCCCAGCAACCACCCGGTCTCGCGCGACGCTCCCATCGACTCGCCGGTCAGCGCGACTGGAACCTCCTCGCGCGATCCGCGGCGTTCGAGTCTCCGCCAGCCTGCCGCGTCCTCGTCTTCCTTCAGCGGCATCGACCCTGCGGACCTCAGCGAGAACTTGGAGCGCCTCGGCGCGGCTGCGCCCTCGGCTCTGGACGCCAACCTCCGCGAGGCGCACACTGGCCTCGTCGTCTCGCTCTCGGTTGAGCAGCGGCAGCGCCTCCTCGACGCGGAGGTCCAGACTTTCCGCGAGGAGCTGGAGAAGCACCTGCGCTTCGACCTCCCAGTCGAGCAGGTCGCGGAGCCTCTCAGCTCGCGCCAGGCCGTCGTCGCCTACCATGCGATGAAGTTCGAGCGCGACTGGTGCGCTGCCCGCGCCTTCGCGTACCGCGAGCTCTTCGAGGTCACCTCGCGGCGCATGCAGGCCCTCCTCGAGACCGACTGGCAGGGCGCGGACGTCGCCCAGGGGTCGCGAGGCTCGTAGCGAGCTTGTGAAAGTCGCAGGCCGGTAAGTCGCAAACAGTCCTCTCGGTTTTGTAGCGTGTCATGTCTTCTTGGTCCCTTCGCGTCGCGTGCGTCTCGCGAGTCTGTAAGAATTAGCACGTCGCGGGCTGTTTTCTGTACTTGTATCATAAGGCGAGAAATGCACGTCCTTGTCCTGAGTCTTAGAGAGTGGATTGAGCGGATCGCGGTGCAATTAAACGAAGGTGGGATTATAACGGAATAGAGACCGGCGAAAACAGTGATAAATGAAGGTTTAGGTGCGTATAATCTGCGGTAAGGTAAAGGGAGGGGGTGGAACGGTAGGGTATATGGGTTATGCGAGAGGCGCGGTCCGCGCCTGCGCACTGAGTGTCTGCTACTCTTCCGCGGACTCGCTACTGTCTGAGTCGCTATCGCCCTCGTCCTGGCGCGCATCCTGTACCACTTCTGGCTCGGGGTCGTCTGTGCCATCGTCGAAGGACTCGGTGAGTTCCGCGAGCCGCTTGCTCGAGATGTCCGCGAAGTTCGCGGGCAGTGGGATTGACTTGCGCGCGAGGTAGGGGATGAGGTGGAAGGCCGTGATCGCGCGGTGTAGCACCGAGCCGTCTAGCTCGCAGAGGACATAGGCACCCCCGCGGTTGCGCGAGACCACAACTAGCGGACCAGTATAGCGAGGTCGCATCTTGCGATTCAGCGACTTCTCGATCTGAGTGTGCCGCATGAGTACCAGTGCTCCTGGTTCAAAGTCGTAGTCGCGGATGGTGTGTGCATGGTCCCTCTCGAACTTCCTCGCGACTTCTAACCGTGCGTGGTAGACTCGCGAGTTCAGCTTCGTGAGTTGATCCTGCCTTTTCTGGAGCTCGAGCGCACGCCGCGCGAGGAGGTCCTCGGTCGAGATCAGGCCCTCCGGTGGCGGCGAGAGGTAGGTCGACTCCGCGATATCCATTGGCAAGACTGGATGGCAGCCCGTAACCGCGAAGTACGGCGAGCACCCCATGCGCTTGCGGACTGTGACTCTCTCCGCCCAAAACGCGTAGTGCGCGTGCCGCGACCATTTCCGCTGATCGCCGCCTGCTGCCTTGAAGAGTACCTGCCGCGTATCGAAGTGAGAGCGCTCCGCGATGCCGTTCGCCTTTGAGTTGTACGGGCTGATCTTGATGTGGTGGAGGTTGAAGCGCTCTTGTAGCCCGCGAACCGCGCTCAGGAAGGCGGAACCGTTGTCGGTGACCAGCTCTACTATTGCACCCCACCGGCAGAGCAGATCCTGAAACAGGAAGTCGCCCAGGGTTTTGTCGTTCTCGACGCGGAGCATCCGCCACTCAGGCCACGCGGAAACCGAGCACCTCGCGACGACGATGAGGTTGAATCCGCCCGAGGCGGGCATCTTCATGGTGTCAATGTACCACTTAACGCAGAGTCCGCCCGGCTTCGCCACCACCGGCGGAATGAGGACCTTGCGGTGCTGTCGCGTCTGGCAAATATGCACGTCTGCACGTACCAAGTCGCGTCTTCGCCGAGCGTCGGCCACCAGAAACGTTCCGCGATGTGTTGCAGAGTAGCGTAGCGTCCGCGGTGTCCGAGCTCGTCGTGTGCCGCGCGCAGAATGTCCAACCGCTTCCCTCGCCAGACCACCAACTTGTGTGCTCCCTGCGAATCCTTCTTCCAGACGCGGTCGCCGTCGCGGAAGAATCCTTGCGCGTACTTGATGAAGGTCGCGTAGTTGGTCTCCTTGACTCCTTCAGGTCGCTGCAGCGTCCTCAGCCATTCCGCGACCTGCTGTAGCCGCTTGTCCGCCTTCCGCGCGTGTTCCGAGTACGGCATCTCGACCTCGCCATCCGGCTCCTGGATACCCGCCTCGTCCTCCGACGCGAAGCGTACTCTTGCTCTTGCCTTGGCTCGCTGTTCGCGCTCGCTACTCGCCTCCTCTCCTTCTCGCACATCCTCCCCCCCACTGAGATTGTGACCGTCCTCGGTCGCATCCGCGAGCGCGAACAGGTGGATAGGGTCGCGAGTTGCTCGTCGGGCAGAAGAAGGCCGCGGAAGCAGGTGATGCAGGAAGCCGTGTATCCGGTCTATCCAATCCTCGAACTCGTCTGGGTCTTCCTCGCTGTCGTCTCCGGGTTGCGCGGGTCGCCGCGAGAGCCCATCCGGTCCATGCGAGGTGCCTGGGACGTGCACAAGATTGAAGTGGAAGGTGAGTATCGCGAGGATCCAGCGGTTGATGCTCGCGCTAGGCGCAAGGTCGGGGTTCTTCAGCATTCCGCGGATGTACCGCGCGTCGACCTCCACGACCAAGTTGCGGATTCCGATGAGGTAGAGCTTGGTTGCCTGTAGCGCGCGGAAGAGGCCGTAGAGCTCGAGCTTGGGTTGCGAGAACCGCGCCTCGCGGTCGTTGAGGGTGATGGACCCGAAGCGGTTGTAGAAACGTCTCCGCGGGTCTTCTTCGTCGCACTGACAGAGGTGGTAGCCCACCGCGATGTAAGACGTGTCTACCGCGAGGATGACCGGTGCAGGCGACTCGTAGTTGATCGCGCGCAAGGCTGACGACTCCAGGAGAGCCTTCTTGAGGTCCTTCATCGCCGCGATCTGCGCCTCGCCGAACTCGAAGGGGACGTCCTTGCGCGTGAGATGCACTAGCGCGTTGGCCCGCCTCGCGAAGTTGCGGATGAAGATGCGCAACACTCCGATCGTACCCAGAAAAGCGCGGACCTCTGATAGGTCCTTGCAAGGCCCCCAGTTCTTGATCGCGGAAACTCGCGAGTCGTCGGGGAGACGTCCCTCTGGGGTGCAGCGGTGTCCGACCACCATAATCTCGCGAGCGCACAGGATAGACTTAGTGCCTGAGAAGGTCCCGCCCGCGTACTTCATCCGCTGCACAACGCGATTGATGTTCTGGAAGTGCTCCCAGACGAAACGTCGGATGCCAGGGTTCTCGCGGAGGGTCTGGTACACTCCGCTCTCGTCGCGGTAGTCGGTCTCGGGTCCCTTGCAGGGCACGTCGTCGATGTAGGGGACGGTGAGCTCGGGGATTTCCAACCGCAGGATATAGGTGACGTCCTCATGGAAGATAGGAACGGAATTCGACCATCCCATTGGCAGCGTACAGTGACGCAGGGCTCCAAAGGGGGTCTGGAAGGTTGTGAGATCTCGCGAGGACTCCGCGATGAGCCGCTCATCGTAGCCGACGTAGAGATCGAAGATAGCGCCGCAAGGTCGACCGCCAAACTGTTCCGCGAGGTAGTCGGGAGTGGGTGGGACACCAGAGTGTTGGATGGTTACGCGGTTCAGCGGCTCGAGGCTGTGGACTATGCGCAGCGACTTGCCGTCCTTCTTGAGCACGCAAAACCACCGCGAGCGGTAGGAGGAGTTGGAGGGTTCATAGACACCCGCCGCGATCTTCTTTTTGAGCATCGCGCAAACCTCCTTGTAGAGGCCTGGCGGAATAGGGATGTTCTTCTCCACCCAGGGTGTGTGCGGCAGCACCGGGAACTCGACTGGCGGAAAGTACTCGGGCTTGAAGCAGCCACGCTCCGCGTCACTCCAGGCGAACGCGTCGTTATGCAGACTGATAAAGTGGTGGAGTAGCTTGCGTTCCTCTGGCCAGAGGAAGTCGCCGCCGTGCGCCCGGTCCATCGCGAGCTGTCGTTCCGCGGTGTACCTTCCTGTCGGGACGAACGGAGGGGGTCGCGGAGTAAGTCGCGGCATATTCGCGAGGGGATCGCCCGTGATGTTGCGCTCGATGCGGAACTTTTCCGGGCAAGTCCCAGCACCGCGCGGACCTTCTGTGCGACGGGCTTGTACTTCTTCTTGGCCTGGATGAAGGTGCTGACTGCCTCTTCTTGCTCCACCTCCACGTACGCTGATTCCGCGGGCGAGTCGTCCGCGAGTCGCGAGTCCACGGCTGACTGCCAGAGTAGCCGCGTGCCGTCTTCTGCGCGAAAGGCTAGAGTGCTCGCCGCGAGAGGTGAAGCTCGCGGTTGGGTATAGAACTCGCCGGGTTGGGCCGGCGACATTCGCGCTTCAGCGCGAGCGGGGTATCGAGAAGCAGAGGCAGAGAGAGAGAGGCCAGGAGATAGGAATGGGGTCGGTTCGCTTTCTAGGTTTTCGCGGAAACTTTTCGAGACGGTCGCTAGAGAAATCGAATCGCAGACAGAGAGATAAAGGGCAGAGAGAGAGAGAGACTGGTCTGAGACGGTGGTATAGGCGCAGATGCTCGGTACGCGGCCGTCCCATTCTAGTAGCACCGCGATTTCTTCGCTATCGCAGTCAAGCAGACTCGGTACGCGCGGGGAGGTGGGGAGGTCGGTCACGAAATCGAGCTTTTCCTCGCGGATTGGTGGGGATGGTCGCGATTTGGCCGGTATTCGGGCAGCGGATAGTGATGGTCTGCTCCTCGTTCGCGAAGTTCTTCACCACACTCTTGGTCAAGACATCGAAGGGCCGCCCGAGTAGCATGTCGTACGCGGCGTTGCGGATGACGTGGACCTGGAGGTAAAGCACAATGTCCGCGATGCAAAAGGGCACGTTCCGCACCAGGCCTAGCGACTTGTCGACTTCTCCATTCGCGGACTGCATGTTGAGACGAATCGTGGGGTCGTACGCCAGCCCTAGTGCATGACAGACGTTCTCGGACATCGCGATGATCATGCAACCCGGGTCCACAATCGCTTCGACGTACTCTTTGTTGTCAACCAGGCCCACGATCGACCGCAGTGCGTGGGACTCGCGAGCTACGCTGAGAGGAGCGGGCTCCGCGGAAGGGGCAACATTACGCAGGTACGCCTCGTATAGGTCCGGGACGACCAGACCACCAGGCTCTAGCGGCTGGCCACTGCAGGAGACGTCCTCCGCGAGGTATTCCGCGTAGTCGTCTACTCCCACGTAGCCCACCGACCGCTGCGCGTTCGGAACGCGCTTAGGCGTGACCGCCTCGCGGTACTTCGTGCGTAGCTCAGGCGAGATAGAGAGGAGCTCCTCGGGGGACAGTGTGATGACCGGTGCCTTCATGGTGCGCGCGAAGATAGCCTCCGCAATCTTTGGGTCGTAGATTGGTACTTGGTTCTTGTAGGCCCCCTCGCGATCCGCGTCTTTGGCCTTTGGCGGTGGCGCTGCAAAGTTCCGCGCCGTCGGAGGCGCGTACACCGCGTCGCGAGCCTTGGCGAAAGGGTGCTCGGGTCCGGCCGACGCGGGGTGGTCCTCCTGCCGCCGGAACGGTGTAGGGGAGCGGTTCTCCACGCGCGACTCGCTAGAGCCCGCGTTCGCCGTCTTGACCGTAGCGTCCTGCACTACCCGCCCTGGTCCTCGCTCGTCACGCTGTGCTGCGTTCGGCTCGGGGGGTCCTCGGGAGGAGCCGCAAGGTGGGAACGCCTGGGAGGGCCTCGACGGTCCTGCGGAAGGCTCGCGAGATCGCGGTGCCTGTTCGCGACCTTGGCTCGGTTCACGTCGCGGGTAGGAGGGGGTCTGGAAGCGGGCCTGACCAGGACGACGGTCTGAAGAGCGACCTCGGTTTTGCCGCGGAGGAGACGGAAGTCGCGCGCGAGGGCCGCGGAAGGGTGGTATCTCCACACTGTCAAATCGGCCAAAGCTCTGCCGCAACGCGAAGATCTCGTGTTCGAGGTGCGCTATGCGGTCCGCAGCGTCCAACTGGTACGAGGCCACCGTTGGGTAGTCCGGTGAGACCGAGAGAACCATCTGCGCGGCCTGCCCTGCGGGAGGCGGTGCGAGCAAAGAGTTGGGGTAGCGACGGTGCCACTCGTAGACCCTGTCGCGCATTGTCACACCCTCGAAGCCTGGCAGGTAGCGAGGGACAAAACTGCCGTTGGGCAGGACGACGCGGCCATCTGGGGCCCGCGAGATACGTCCGGCGCGCACGTCTTCCTCGATGAAGGGGCAGTTGCGCATGAGACAGCCTGGGTTCCCGCAGTAGTGGCAGAAGTTTCCGCTCTCCTGCTGGTAGCGCTGTCCTGCTGGCGGATAGTTGGGCTGGAACCGCTGCTGGAAACCCGCTGCGTTCTGCTGGGGAGGAGGTCCGCGGTTCGCGGCGTTCGCGAGGGGGTTAGCGCCCCCTTCGCCCACAGTCTGTGCCAAAAGCCGGAGCAACGGCCCTAGATCCTCGACCTTGACCGTTGCAGGGTTGGAGCCTCCTGCCGCGGGCGATGTCGCTGACCTCGCGGCCGGTGTCGCGAGAGTTCCATGAAGCACAAATGCGGCCGCGTCGTAGACCTCCTTGGCGGGATATGGGTCGTCGGGGTAGTGGTCCGGGTTCTTCAACTGCAGGCGCTGTGATACCTGTTCCAGCAGTGGCGCCCGAATACCGCGAATAAAGTAGCGAGACTGCTCCGACTCTGAGAGGCGGTTGCGGCCGATGAGATAGGTAGTCATCGCGAGGAACTCGCGGTAGTAACTGGACAGTTCGCCAATGCTCGTGATGGGGCTGGCCGCTCTGGCCGCGACGAGTGCCTCGACGTCTGCGACGGAGAATTTGCGCGCTTCGCCCGCGCCCGGGTAGAGCGCAAGGATATCCGCCTTGAAGTCCTCGTAGGTCTTGTCGCCCGCTGTGTAGGAGGGCAGACTCTCGCAGAGCTCACTGTCATCGATGGGGAGGTACCGCGTGACCCACCGCTTCTTCGCGGCATCGGTCTCGATGCCCGCGATGTCGAAGAGCGTCTCGAGATCTTGGAAGAAGCGCCGGAGGGTGCGCGGTTGCGCGGGATCGAAGACAGGTGCGCTCGAATGTCGCGGAGCTGGCATCGTGGGGCGTCGCTCCGCAGGGTAAGCGTGTGCGAGGGGAGGCTCGTCATTGCGGTCCGTCATTGTGGGGGGACTATGTTCGCGTGAAACGGGAGGCTCTGGTTGCGTTGAACGCGGTGGAGAAGACAACATACTCTGTGTGGGAGACGCGTCAACTGGAGAGAGGTTTGTGTGGGGAATCCGCGGGCTAGCGAGCGGGGTGGAGAAGAAAGAGAAGGAGTCTTCCGCCGCGATGGGGGAAGGGAGGGGTGGCTGTCGTTGCTGTTGCGAGGGAGGGTCCGCTGGCGAGGCTACTATCCGCAGAGCCATCTCGCGGATCCAGTCACAGCGCGAGGGATCTTCTTCAACAAGGACGCGGCTACGCTCGAGAAGCGCGAGGACTGGGTCGAGTACCGCAGCAAGTTGTTCGCGGTTCAGGTAGTTCGCGAGTTGGCGGTACATCTGGGTGAACTTCCCAACGATGAATTCTTCTGCAAGAGACGGTTGTATCGAGCGGGAACGTGCTCGGGGAGGAATCGCGAAAAGAGATGGCGCGGTAGCCGTCTAGCTAGGAGGAAGCCGACTGTGAGATGGTTGCTCACCCCCCTGCGGTGGTCACCAAAATGATGCTCCTAAACAACACCCAATCGCCGACGTAGAGGGCCGAGCACCTTTGTAGGGCGAGGCCGTTGCGAGATTCCGTGAGGGGTGCGCGGGTGTACCGCAAAAAGGAGCGGAGCAGGAGGAGGTTAGAGTCGGGGTGCCCTGGCTAGAGGCAATGCGCCGGGGGGTGGGGTGACGTGGCAAAGGCCGAGGGAGAACACAAGAGTCGCGGGTTTCGCGAGTTGGATTTCGCAGTCTCGCGGAGTCGCTAATCGCAAGTCGCAGTTGCAGTCGCCGTTCGCAGTAAAATCGCAAGGGGTTCGCGGGCGCAGTGTAAGCTCAGTGTTGAGATCCCGAGAAGGGGGAAGGGGGAATCTGAATTGCCCGGCCCTTCGCCGTGTATTTTACAGGCCGAGTCCATAACTAAGTCCATCAATAAATAACACAGAAAGTCCGCGGCCGCGGGGTCTCGCCCGCGAAGAGTCTGGGCCCGCGTCGCGATGTCCCACTATCACGGGACCGCGCCTCCGCGCCTCGAATCCGCGAGCGCCCGGAACCAGGCCCGCGATGGCCGGAGATACGTCCTCCGTCCTGCCCAAGTCCGTCCGTGGCCTATGTGCATCCGCGGGCGGCGCGCGAGTTTGCGAAAGGAGCAGCGCAGCCGAGAAAGTTCGAGTAGCGTCCGCCACGAGGATACCACAAGTCCACTAAAGCGGCAAATTGGGGCCTAGCGAGGCCCTGGGCGCGTCAGCGCACTCAGCGGTTTCGGAGCCTTGGCATTCCGTCCAGCCGCTCCAAGGTTGCGGCGGGTCTTCAACTTCCAAGGACTGAGGCTGAGTGCGGACTATGGTTCTGGAGGTCATGACTGGGAGAACCCAGTGAGTTCGGAAATACTGTTAGGACCGTGCTGTCCTGGAGTTACTCCGGAGGTCGGGGGTTGGCGGGGGTACAGAACAGGGTACATCCGGAGGTGGGACTTGGCACAGGGTGAGGACTTTCGCAAAACTATTAGTAACACACAGGTCCCTAGTCGTTGTCCTCAATTTGGACAGGAGGGGGGGTCGGACTTGACGGAGGTTGGGTACAGAGTAGCGGAGGAGAACAGAGCGAGTGTCGGACTTGGGGGTTTCTCGGGAGGTGACGGGAGAGTGCATGGGTTAACAAGATTTCCGAACTGAGTAAGTACTACATCCCAGCTCGGTATTTATAGAGAGGCGCCCTATTGTTAGAGAGAACAATAAGGCCGAACAGAAAAGGCAGGAGTAGTGTGGAGTACAAAGTACTGTGGCCTCGAGGTTGGGGCTTATTGTTTGGTACAGTCAGCACTGCACATGCAAGAAGTGAGTCAGGTACGTATTTGAAATGAACCAGAGTACGGAGTTCAGAGTAGACGAAAGTACAGAATTGAAGCGGAGTAGTAAGTACTGGGATCCGGACTTAGAGTTCGAGCACGGAGCGTAACACCCTCCTAGGCCCGAGCCCCCGAGGGCCGTAGTGCGGGCTCCGGTATGGACACCAAGTGTGCCTAATTGGGACGGTGTGGGTTGCTCATTGTCAAAACAGAGGACATGATGGGGCGCCCGCAAAGCTTGTCTGGGTTGATGGCTATAAAGACCTGGCCAATGGGCAGCTCGAGCCCCAATCCCAAACCCCAGCCACAACTACTCTCTCCCAGCCCAACCCTAGTCCCCCCCCCAGCAACATATCCGGCGTACCCCCGCAGTGTACCCTCAAGGAGCGCCTGGCGGTGGTGGAGGTGGAGATGGCACGGCTGCACGCAGAGGCTGAGCATGAGCAGCGGGAGGAGGAGGAGTGCGAGCGAAGGGCAGCGGAGGCCGCAGCGGCGGAGGCGGCCAGGGCGGCGGAGGTAGCCAAGGTGGCGGAGGCGGCCAAGAAGCGGGCCGCTGAAGGAAGTCTGTCGGCATCCGAGACGGCGCTGAAGACAAAGAGGACGCAGGCGGCCGCGGCCAAGGGGAAGGCCCCGGAGAAGCCCCTGGTGGAGTCCAAGTAAGTCCGTCAGACTCCGTCGGATCTCCGACTAACTTTGGTTTTAGGGTCTCCTGTGACGTGTGCACCCGCATCGGGAAGCCATGCTATTACCGCGACAGCGCGAAGGTGCACTCCTGCATTGAGTGCCACCACCGCAAAACCGCTTGCCAGACCAACAGCAAGCCCTCCACCGGCCCGGTCCTGGAGGAGCCAACCGAAGGGTCCAGTGCCAACACCGGGGGTGCCACACCCCAACAGCCAGGTTCATGCGCCGGGGCCGGGACTTCCGCCCCTACGGCCGGGAGCTCCGGAGGTGCCGCTTTCCAGGTGCCCACTTGGGTGGCAAACCCGGAGTCCTCCGACCTCCTGTCAGGGGACCAGCTCCTTCACACAGTCCTGGCGGAGCTCCAGGGCTTCCGGCGGGACCAGGCACGTGCCCAGGCCATGCACCAGTCCACACAGTGGGACGTGGCGCTCCTGCGCACGGAGATCAAGGAGTTTAAGGAGGCTGCGCAGCTCTTCCGCAAGGAGACCGTGGGGGCCCAGGAGCACTACCAGGCACTCATGGAGTACATTGAGAGCCACCGCAAGGAGGATGAGGAGGAGTTCGTCCCGGAGCCGGACGAGGTGGTGGACGCGGCAGCTGCGAGCGCGGAAGAGGCGGCAGAGGCCGAGGGCAACAGGTCGGGGTCCGGATCGGAGGAGTCTGGTTCAGGAGACGAGGGTGAGGAGGAGTTGGGTTCAGGGGATGAGGATGATGAGGGGGAGGAGGAGGAGAACAGGAGTTCCGGATCGGGCCCGAAGTAGGTTGACGGAGTTCTGGGGGATGAGCACTACAGTAAATAGTAAAGTGGTAAATTGTAGCAACTTCTTGGCCATAAGAAAGCATGAACGAAAGTGGTAAGAAAGCAATCTAATAAATGCGTCAAGGAACTTTGTCTAGCAGTCCTGGTTTGTTCGGGTACTTCCGGTGCAAGTCCGTGACTAGCTCCTGCACGTGTCCGAGTTCCGTGGCCAAGATCCACGAAGTCTCTTCGTCCATACCCTCGTAGCCAGCCCAACAGACTAGGTACAAGAGTTTACAGGACTTCCGGGTCGGTCCAGTTTGGAGTCCAGGATCTCCGAGATCTTGTACTCTGGTTCTCCGTCAATGATAACCAGAGGCAGAGGCGGCTGTATGCATCCCGGAATTCCGTTTGGTGTGGCGGGCTCCAGCTGGGAGATGTGGAAGATGGGGTGGACAGCGTGCATGGAGTCGGGTAATTGAAGCGTGTAGGAGTGCGTTCCCACCTTCGCAATGATTTCGAAGGGCCAAGGAACTTCTCTGATAGCTTCTTGGACGGACACGTCGTTCGGATTTGCTCAGCCTTTAGATACACTGGATCTCCGACATGGAAATCCGGGGCAGGGAGACGGTGCTTGTCCGCCTGCGCCTGGTAACAGGCCTGAGCTTCCACGATCTGCGTCCGGAGGACCGAGTGGAGTTCCTCGAGGTTGACTGCAAACTCCCGGGCCCGGGCAGAAGTGAGGTCACGTTCTGGGTGCACCGCAAGTCCGGGGTGATAACCCTTGTTCGCGAAGAACGGAGAGATCCTGGTGGTTGCGTTAGGAGCGTTGTTGTACGCAAACTCTGCCAACGGGAGTAAGCGGCCCAGTTGTCCTGCTGGTAGTTGCAGTAGATCCGGAGGTACTGCTCCAGGGTCTGGTTCACTCGCTCGGTCTGGCCGTCGCCTTCCGGGTGGTATCCGGAGGTGAAGTGTAGACGCATGTCGAGGGCCTTTCCGAGGGAGCGGAAGAAATGGGAGACGAACTCGGAACCCCGATCGGAGGTGACGTTCGACGGAACTCCGTGCTTGGAGAAGACGTGCATGACGAACAGGTCCGCGAGCTCCGAGGCGGTTAAGGTGTCGTGCGTCGGGATGAAGATAGCCTGTTTGGTGAGACGGTCGACGACGACAAGAATGGCGGTGAAGCCTCCGGAGTTCGGGAGTTGCTCATGAGGTCCATTGAGACGGAGTTCCACGGGCGTTCCGGGATTGGGAGTTGCTTGAGTGTCCCGTAGGGAAGGTGCCGAGGGGTCTTTGCGCGTGCACACTGAGTGCAGGACTTCACATAGTCCCGGACGTAGGCTCGGAGTCCTGGCCATGCGTAGTCGCGGAACACCAGGGCCTGTGTCTTGTTCTGGCCCCAGTGTCCGGCAGTCGGGTGGTCATGGCGAGACCGAAGGACTCGAAGGCGGAGGTCCGAGACGTCCGGCACGTAAATCCGGTCGTTGAAACAGAGGAAGCCTTCGTCGTTCCAGGACCAGCGTGAGTCGCCCTTGGTCGCGGCGGCGCGTGCGGCGGAGAGTTCGGGGTGGTGCGAGTCTGCAGCTTGGGCAGCGCGGATGTCCGAGCGGAGTTGTTCTTCGTCCAACAGGAAGGTTGCTCGGAGTACCGGTTCCCGGAGGCACGTCGCCCGGAGGGAGGAGGCGAGCTGCTCCTGCGTGAAGACGGGTCGGAAGTTGTGAGGGTTGACTACGGAGTAGTCACTGCCCCCCTCCTTTGGGTAGACGTCCCACGTCGAGTGAGCGCGTCCGGTTTTGCGCCGAGTTTTCCGGGGCGGAAGCGGATGACACTGTTAGGACGCGTGCGTGGGCAGGCCGATGGATAAGGCGGGGTTCGAGGGATGACCAGGTTGAATTGCGACAGGAACTCCGACCAGCGGCTTGTCGGCGTGTAAGGAGTTTCGTGGTGGAGAAGTACTCGAGGTTCTTGTGGTCCGTAACGACGTCGATCGGAGTTCCGGAGCCCTCGAGATAGTGCCGCCAGTTCCGGAAGCACTCAAAAATCGCCAGGAGTTCCTTGTCGTGAGTGTCGTAGTTAAGTTCCGCTCCGGTCAGAGTCCGGGAGTGGAACGCAATGGGATGGAGTTCCCGGACTCCGTGGTGATGGAGAGGATGCCGGCAATGGCGTAGTCGGACGCGTCGGTTTCGACGGTAAGCGGGCGGTCGGGTTCCCAGTGGTGCAGGATGGGTGCGGATGTGAAGGCCTTCTTGAGCGCGTTGAAGGAGTTCCGGCATTTTTTGTCAAAGTTCCACGGAACTCCCTTGCGCGTCAAGCGTGTTAGGGGAAGGACGATCTCGGAGTAGTTATGGATGAACCGACGATAGAAGTTCGCAAATCCGTGGAACGACTGGATGTCCCGAACCTTCCGGGTTCCGGCCAGTCGAGGATCGCCTTTACCTTTGACTCCGACATGGTCAGGCCTTCGGGCGACAAGATGTAGCCGAGGTACTCGACGGACGTGGCGTGGAACTCGCATTTGTCCGCACGAGCGAAGAGCTGGGACTTCCGGAGCCTCCGGAGGACTTCCCGGACGTGCTTCCGGTGTTCCTCGACGGAGTCCGAGTAGATGAGGATATCGTCAAGGTACACCACGACGCACACATCCAGGAGGTCCGCAAACACCTCGTTGACGAAGCGTTGGAAGGCCGCCGGGGCGTTCGAAAGTCCGAAGGGCATGACAAGCCATTCGAAAGAACCGTACCGGGTCCGGAAGGCCGTCTTCCACTCGTCGCCAGGTGCGATCCGAACGAGGTTATAGGCGTGGCGGAGGTCGATCTTAGTGTAGATACGGGCCTTCCGGGGGGTGTCGAGGAGGTCCGAGACGAGGGTAGCGGGTACCGGTCCTTCCGGGTGATCTTGTTGAGCCCCCGGTAGTCCACGCACAGGCGAAGCGAACCGTCTTTCTTCTTGACGAAGAGGACCGGAGCTCCGCACGGCAAGTTGGACGGCCGAATGAAGCCCGAACGGAGGTTTTCCTCGATATACCCGCGCAGCGTGTCCAACTCCACCTGGGACAGCGAGTATATCGGGCCGAGAGGTGGAACCTTGCCTTCTTCAAGGGTGATCTTGAGGTCGTAAGGCCGGTGTTCCGGGAGGGTGTCCGCCTTCCTCTTGCTGAAGACGTCCGCGAACTCGTGGTACTCCGGTGGAACTCCGGACAAGTCCGGCACTTCCTCCTCAACCGACGAGCTGCGTGCCTTCACAGAGTTCAGCGAGACGGCCGACAGATTGAGAGTGAAACTCTCAGCCCCGGGCAGCCGGCACGCACGCACAAAGGCGGCGGCGTTAACCAGCGTAATCCGGGGTTCTGAAGGGAGGTCCGAAGGAGTGTCCGACAGGGGGTCCGAAGAGGGGTCCGAGGGGGAGAGGTCGTAGAATACGACTCTGCCGGGGGAACTCCGACCACAACGGACGGAGGTCCGGACAGAGAAGCCGAGGGCGCCAGGGGTTCTAAAGGTACAGGACGCGTCGGAGGCACCGTCCGGAATTGGATGCTGCGCTTCTTCCAGTCAATCAAGGGATTGTAAGCGGAGAGCCAGCTGTATCCCAGGACGGCGGAGACCGACTTGTCGAGCGGAGTTACGAAGAATTCGACCGACATGACCTCTCCCGAGGAGAACTGAATGGGCAGGGTGGAAGTCCGAGAAATGACATGGTTTGACGAACCGTCAAATAGTTGTAAGCGGATGGGAGGTACAGGATTCGTCGGAAGTCCGTGGCGTTCTACGAAAGCTGAGTCCACGAAGCAGTGCGAAGACCCGGAGTCGACGAGCGCGCGGAATTCCGAACGGACGAGCTCGGAGAACAGGGTGACATGGAGGGAAAGGGGATCGGAAAGAGCGGACGCGTTGAGCCGGAGTACCAAGAGGGGTTCCGTGCCGGGAGGGTCAACGCAGTCCTCGCCTGACACGGAAGGACGAGGACTGCTGTCTAGTTTTTTGGCTCCTCCACCGGCTCGGCGTCCTCCTGGACGTCCGACTGGGGGTCCGACGGCTCGAGTTCGGAGGTCTGAGCAGCGCGACCTTGGCGGGGGAGGCGGACTTCTTCGGGCAGACCGCGGACACATGTCCGGCTCCGCCGCAGAAGAGGCAAAGGTTGTTTGCGAACCGGCGCTGCCGTTCCTCCTGAGTCAGCTTTCCATCCTTGCCCAGCTTATCCGAGTAGGGCTTGGAGGTTGGCTTGGCTGGGGTCTTAGAAGGGGTCGGAGGGTTCCGGGAGGTGGAGGCGGACGACGGAGAACTTGCGGCAGGAGATGATGACTTGTACGGAGTTCCGGATCTTGGCTCCGAGACGGTCTTTGCGGGGGTTGCTGACGACTTGTGACTTCCCGAGGACTCCCTGGCTTGCTCCGCCTTGCGTTCCCAGTACCGATGGTCCAGGGACTGCGCGAGGTTGCGGAGTTCCTCCAAGGAGTCCGGCTTGCCAACCTCGGAGATCCGATCCTTGAGCCGGACCGGAAGTCCTTTGTAGAACTGGTACCGAAGAGCAGCTCTACCCCAGCGGACTTGCGTCGCGAGCCGAGTAAACTGGGTAATGTACTTCGCGATCCGCTGGTTATCCGCCATCCGGAGGTTCTCGAGGTCGTGTTCGGCTTGTCCGTTACGTCGTAAGGGCCGAAGTTAACCCGGAGTTCCTCCTGGAACACCTCGTAGGAGTACAGGAATTCCGGCGGGTTTCCGGACTCGCGCTCCAGGAGGTACGGTTCGAACCAGGCGAGGGCCATACCCTTGAGGTAGGAGATGGCGTAGGTGACTTTCTTCTCGTCGGTATCGAACGTCCTAGGGCGGGCCTTGAAGACTAGTTCCAGCTGCATGAAGAACGAACGGAGCTTGGTGGGATCCGATCCGTCAAACTGGTCGGGCTCCCGAACATTGCTGCGTTCGGAGGATGCGGACGGAGTTCCGGTGTGGGCAGCGGAAGTAGTCTGGGTGAGCCGGAGCGTCTGGGCGAGTAGCAGCATGGCCTGCGCCAGGTCCCGTTGGGGGTCGGATGGGGGTGCGGAAGTTGGATCGGGAAGGTGAGGTGGATATTCGCGGAGTTCCGGGGCTGGTGCGGCAGGCTGCGGGCTCGACCGAGGCGGTGCGACGAAAGGGTTGTTGGGAGACGTCCGCGGGTTGCTGGAAGGATTACGAGGCGGGTTGGTGGGTGTGGATTGGGGAAAACCGAGTAGTGGAGCTCCGGGGAGGCGAGACGGGGCTGTCTCCGGAGTTCCGGCGTGCGACTCGGCTAAGGGGGACTGAGTGGAGACGTCGAGGAGTGGTTGCGAACCCGCGGGACGTGTGGGAGTGGTCGGATCCCCGACGGGGACCCGAATGCGACGCGCAGAGAATCCGGACCAAACGCCTTCGGGTTCCGTAGACATGACGAGACCCTCAGTGTGAGTTCGGATACACTGTTAGGACGCGTGCCGTGGCAGACCGATGGATGAGGCGGGGTTCCGAGGGATGACCGGCGGAGTTCCGGCCATGACACGGGGATGGTGGGGACTTGGCGAAACTATTGGTAACGCCCCGAGCGATCTCGTCGGGTGTCCCCTACTTACTAGAGTTCACCGACGCGAAACGGAAGACCGAAGGTGACCGACGGATGTCCGAGACGGGAGTCCGAGGAATAAAGGTGTATTGCGAGTAAGTACCCGAGAGCGTAGAGTAGCGGAGGGCAACGAGCAGGGAGTAAGAACAAGTATCCGAACTGAGGCAAAGGCTACTACCAGCGCGCCTTATATACTAAGCGAGCCTAACATATAAGGAAGGGGGCTTGCGTCACGGACATCGGAACTCCGGTGGGTCCGAGGTCCCTTGACGCAAGCCAAGAGAACAGAACTTCTACTAGGAACTCTATGACGCCAACGCAAGGAAAGGTCGAGAACGTACTAAACATGGAAAGTCCGGAAGTCCTAACGGAACTCCTTCGGGGTCGCTCCGGAGTTCCGGCATGGATCGTGACAGCCAGGAGGTGCTCTGGCTGCGGAACCTGTTGAACTCTGCGCAATTGCGCGGGTTCCTGTGCCCGTGTCAAGCCACAATTTGCACCATACGTTCATTGCATAGCACACATACAGTACTTCATTTTATACGCTACTCCCATTCTCTGTTGTCGAGATATTACTGCCACATCATCTACTGTACGCACTTTGCTGATTCTGAGCTTTGGGGTTGTTTTGCCACGTAGTTTAGCGCTCTAGGGAGCGCCCGCTGTACAGCTGGCACTGTGCCGGGCACTGGAGTCCTTAGACTTCACAGTGCTCGACACAGGTGAGTAGGATAGCCTCTGTTCAATTCCAGACTTCACAGTGCTCGACACAGGCCATTGTGACTGCCCTGAAGCACACTGCAGCTAACAGAACCTGCTCACAGAACTTGGGTTTGACGTCTCTGCAGCCTCCCGGCTCAGGATGGACAATCTCTCTGCGCTCTCTGTTGCAAAAAATCCCGAGCATCATGGCCGTATGAAGCACCTTGACTTGCGCTTCTACTGGCTGCGGGATGAAGTAGCCAAGGGTCGGATTGCTATTGAGCATCTTTGCACCTCGGACATGCCTGCCGACATCCTCACAAAGTCGCTGGCTAAGCCAAAGGTGCTGGAGATGGTCAGGATGCTAGGGCTGGGGACTTGACCGGTCAGGGGGGAGTGTTGAACTCTGCGCAATTGCGCAAGTTCCTGTGCCCGTGTCAAGCCGAAATTTGCACCATATGTTCATTGCATAGCACACATACAGTTGCCTATGGTATTCATGCTATACACTCAGCATGTCAAGGGGTCTTATGGCAGTTCAGGGACCAAATCCTATTAGGATGGGTAAGCAAGGTTACCACACCCTAACACATATGCCTCGTTCTTACTTATTGTCCTACCTTTGCTCAGTCAGCATCCTCTGGACAGTCATATGTGTTGAACTCTGTACAATTGGGCAAGTTTCTGTGCCTGTGTCAAGCCACAATTTGCACCATACATTCATTGCATAGTGCACATACAGTACTCCAATTTATACGCTACTTGCATTCTCCGTTGTCGAGATATTACTGCCACATCATCCACTGTACGCACTTTGCTGATTCTGAGCTTTGGGGTTGTTTTGCCACGTAGTTTAGCGCTCTAGGGAGCGCCCGCTGTACAGCTGGCACTGTGCCGGGCACTGGAGTTCTTAGACTTCACAGTGCTTGACACAGGTGAGTAGGATAGCCTCTGTTCAATTCTAGACTTCACAGTGCTCGACACAGGCCATTGTGACTGCTCTGAGGCGCACTGCAGCTAACAGTGCACAGACTCCAGCTTCCTCCACATGGCTCCAGAATCATCCCAGATGGGCTCCAGATGGGTCTGCTGCTCCCTCTCCACACAGGACCAGATCTCCCCTGCTGCAGCGTCCACCCTGGTGTCATACTGTCGAAATGTGCGCGCCGCCTCGGGAGTGTGCTTCCATGCGCCACTTACGATACTCAACGCCCAGAAGCCGTGCCCCACCATAGATAGAAAGCTCATGAATAGTTGATATGTATAGTAGTCGTACAGTAGTATATATACATGCGCGCGAGCCCCCACTCACCGTTCGCTGTTCACACCCTCACACGCGCGCTTACATTCTCACAGGTTATGAGCCCTGCGCTCTGACCGCAACTGCTTGCACTCACTTGACTTCCACCCTCGCTCTTGACTTCCTCACCCGTAACTCGCTTCTCATCTAACACCGCTACCTCTCGCCATGTCCGATGACTCATCCTCGAGCTACTGCATTGAGCCCCTGAACGGGGACAACTATCACACCTGGCGCATCCAGATGCAAGACATTCTCGCCGAGCTCAAGCTGTGGGAGTACATCTCTGGCGACACCACCCTACCGGCCGACACTGCCCAGCAACCCGCGTGGCGCAAGAAGGACGCCAAGGCCTTCCGCACGATCCACCTCTGTTAGCTGCAGTGTGCCTCAGGGCAGTCACAATGGCCTGTGTCGAGCACTGTGAAGTCTGGAATTGAACAGAGGCTATCCTACTCACCTGTGTCGAGCACTGTGAAGTCTAAGGACTCCAGTGCCCGGCACAGTGCCAGCTGTATAGCGGGCGCTCCCTAGAGCGCTAAACTATGTGGCAAAACAACCCCAAAGCTCAGAATCAGCAAAGTGCGTACAGTAGATGATGTGGCAGTAATATCTCGACAACAGAGAATGGGAGTAGCGTATAAAATGAAGTACTGTATGTGTGCTATGCAATGAACGTATGGTGCAAATTGTGGCTTGACACGGGCACAGGAACCCGCGCAATTGCGCAGAGTTCAACACTCCCCCCTGACCGGTCAAGTCCCCAGCCCTAGCATCCTGACCATCTCCAGCACCTTTGGCTTAGCCAGCGACTTTGTGAGGATGTCAGCAGGCATGTCCGAGGTGCGAAGATGCTCAATAGCAATCCGACCCTTGGCTACTTCATCCCGCAGCCAGTAGAAGCGCAAGTCAAGGTGCTTCATACGGCCATGATGCTCGGGATTTTTCGCAACAGAGAGCGCAGAGAGATTGTCCATTCTGAGCCGGGAGGCTGCAGAGATGTCAAACCCAAGTTCTGTGAGCAGGTTCCGCAGCCAGAGCACCTCCTGGCCTGCGGACACTGCTGCAACAAACTCTGCCTCTGTGGTGGAGAGCGCAACAATCAACTGGAGACGACTGGACCAGGAGATCACACCTGTACCCATCTTGATCACATAGCCCGAGGTGGAGCGACCTGTGTCCGGGCAGCCAGCATGGTCTGCATCCGTGTATGAGGTGAGAGAGCTCGGAGGAGGAGGAGGGCGAGTAGGTGAGCTTGTAGTCAAGGGTGCCCTTGATGTACCGGAAGAGGTGCTTGACCGCCTTCCAGTGGGCCATGCCTGGGTTCTTGGAGAACCGGGCAAGGTTGCCCACAGTGCGAGCAATGTCTGGGCGAGTGGCCACTGCAAGGTAGAAGAGGGAGCCCACAGCCTGGCCATAGGGAATGTCCTGCATCTCCCGGACACCAGAGGGTGTTGTGGGGCCCATGTGTGCGCTGAGGCGGAGGCCAGGGTCCATGGGAGTGCCCACTGGGTCGCAGTTGGTGAACCCATAGCGCTTAAGGATGTCGAGGGCATACTGGCGCTGGGAGATGGAGAGGGAGTGCTTGGACCTGTTGCGCTCAATCTTGACCCCAAGGAGCCAGGTGGTGGGCCCAAGGTCACGGAGCTTGAAGTGTGCCCGGAGCTCGTCCTTGATGCGCTGGATGGCGTCCCGGGATGGAGAGGCAATGGTGATGTCGTCCACAAAGACAGGGACAATGATGCGAGCACCATCACGGAGGTAGACCCAGACACTGTGCTCACAGGTGAGGTGGTCAAAGCCAAGCTTGGTGAGGACCTCATGCAGCTTCTCATGCCAGCAGCGCCCGGCCTGCTTGAGGCCATAGAGGGACTTGCACAGGCGCCACACCCAGTCTGGGGTCTTCTCCTCAAATCCCTCTGGCTGCTTCATGTAGACCTCCTCCTTGAGCTCGCCATTCAGGTAAGCAGAGGAGATGTCCACAGACTCGAGCTCAAGGTCCTCGAGGGCAGCAAGGGCAAGGATGGCACAGATGGAGGCCCACTTGGGTGTGGGGGCAAAGGTCTCGTTGTAATCAAAGCCAGGGCGCTGGGAGAAGCCCTTGGCCACAAGGCACCCCTTGTACCGCTCAATGGAGCCATCCGCGTTGCGCTTCACCCAGAACACCCAGCGGGAGCCAATGGCCTTGCGGCCTGGAGGGAGCTGGACAAGCTCAAAGGTGCGGTTCTCCACCAGGGACTGGAGCTCCTCCTGGGCTGCACGCAGCCAGTGGTCGCGCTCCTCTGGTGCAAGGCGCATGACCTCAGAGATTGACCGGGGCTCCCCAAGGTGCTCCTGGCTCACTTTGAGCGCATGCTCGGCCACAGACTCAAAGGCAAAGGCCAGTGCATCGTCGTAGGTGAGGTGGTCGTCCTGTGGGGCACAGTAGACGTCCTCAATGGCAGAGAGCATGGCCTCCAGTGAGCACTCGAAGACATCCTCCTGACCCTCTGCTAGGAGGTCGAGTTCATCGTCTGAGGAGGCAGGGGAGAGCACTGGGTGTGCTGGAGAGGCTGGTGCAGGGGCAGGAGCGGGCTCTGGCTCAACTGGAGCATGAATGAGCGGGTCTGGTGAGGGAGAGTGGCGCTGGGGAGTGTGGTCCCGGTCCGAGGGCTCTGGTGATGGAGCAGGAGATGGAGAGGCAATGCGGAACCGCTGGGGCACAAGGTTGCGGCGCTCGAGCTCCCGGTCATTGAGAGAGCCTTGGAAGCGAGTGGAGCACGCAGGGAGCTGCTTGCGAGCAAGGGCAGGGTATGGCCTGAAGCCACCGTGTCCCTCTGCTGGCTGGTGAGCAGATGGGCGAGATGGTGGGCGCAGAGGAGCAGGAGCAGGCTGTGGGGCGACTGGTGCAGGTGCAGGAGGAGTAGGAGCGCATGCAGGCGCAGCAGGAGGGCTAGGAGTGCGCTCAGGCACAGCAGGAGGTGCAGGATGCGCTGCTGGAGGCGCAGGAGGTGCAGGATCATCCCAGTCACTGTCTCCCCCCTAATCTGGCAGCTCTGGCGCATCAGGGATGTCCTCAGGTGGCTGGTCAGCCGCACTGGGGCTGCTGGGACCACCAGGGATGTCCACCTCATCCAGGGGAAGCCCAAAGACATTGATGGAGGGCGAGTTTCCAGGGAAGCACCGCTCATCAAAGACTGCATGTGAGGAGATGATGAACTTCCTTGCAGCAGGGTCCCAGAACCGCCAGGCCTTGGTCCCCTCGGGGTAGCCAACAAAGATGCACTTGCGAGAGTGGGGCTCGAGCGCCCTGCGGCTCTTCTTGCGCACTAGGACATAGGCCAGGCAGCCAAAGACACGGAAGTATGAGACATCTGGCTTCCGGTCACTCCCCTTCCATGCAGTGTAGGGGATGGCGCCGCTGAGCGCAGAGGTGGGCATCCGGTTGCGAGTGTGGACAAAGGTGGCAACGGCATGGCCCCAGAACGAAGGAGGGAGCTTGGACTGAGCAAGGAGAGCGGTGGCGCCTCAGCAATGGTCTGGTTTGCTTGCTCTGCAACGCCATTCTGGTGGGGCTCGTCTGGCTCGGTGTGCTGGCGCTAGATGCCGTGTCTGGCGCAGAAGTCGGTGTACTCCTTGCCCATGTACTCCCCGCCCTTGTCGTCGCGCGTGGCCTTGATGGTGAGGCCGAGGGTGTTCTCCGCATAGGCCTTGTATGCCTGGAAGGCCGAGAATGCATCGCTCTTGCGCTTCAGGTGGGCCACCACCCAGAACCGGGTCGCATCGCAGACAAATGTCATCCAGTAGAGGTGGCCTTCAGGGGTGGCCACTGGGAGCGGTCCCTTGAGGTCTGTGTGGACAAGGGCGAGTGGGGTGTGCCTCCTGGATGCAAAGTGAGGGATGGAGTGGCGGTTAAGCTTCCCAGCAAGGTAAGGCTCGCAGATGGGATCAGGTTTGCGCTGGGAGCGCACCACAAGGCCTGAGACAAGCTCCCTCTTCACCACTGAGCGCAGGGCATCGAGGTTGACATGGGAGCAGCGCTGGTGCCACAGAGACTCGTCCTCCTCACAGGTGGACGAAGCGGAGAGTGCCTGCTTGGCCTGGGAGAGAGTGCGACCAAGGAGATAGCCCACATTGTGCTCATTGACCGAGGCCTCAAAGCAAAGCTGTCCCTCATGGTAGAAGCGAGCAGAGGACGCGTGGAGCTCCACAGTGTAGCCCTTCTGGCGTGTGAGGTGGAAGACAGAGAGTAGATTGCTGGCCAGGGCCGGGACATGCAAGACATCATGAAGTACAACCGCAGGTGGAACAACCCCCTCCCTCTCCACTGGTTGGAAGACCACTGACCCAAGCCCTGCAGAGTAGACTATGTGCGAGTTGGCGAGGCGAATGGGGATGACGTGGGGCGAGTACGAGCGGAACCAGTGGCGGTGTGGGGTCATGTGTGCAGAAGCACCTGTGTCGGTGTTCCAGTTAGCAGCTGCAGGCGAGGAGAGCCAGGATGTGCGGTCCGAGGAGGAGAGGAGGGCAGAGGCACAACCAGCACTCACAGTGGCCGCACCAGCAGACTCCTGGGGAGTGTCCGGGGTGTCCTTGGCCTCTGAGGCCATCTCCTTGCGCTTGCCCTTGCCCGAGCGCTGATACTGGGAGCGCTGCGCTACCCTCTCCTTGGCCCTAGTGCTGGTGTCGCGCTTGGCGAAGCACTGGTCCTCGGAGTGGCCGGAGCAGCCGCAGAACGCGCAGGGGAGTGTGGAGGCAGCATGGGAGAGGGCAGGGGCGGACGAGGGCGCACCAGGCTGGTTCTCAAGCGCAATGAAGGTGTCTTGGAGCTTCTCGAGCATCAGGGAGTCGTCAAGGAGCAGGGTCTGGCGCAAGGCGTTGTACTCGGCCGGCAGGGCACGGATGAGTGCCATCAGGACAAGCTCGTCATCCAGCTGGGCGAGGGTGAAGTTTGGGGAGCGAAGGGCCTTCATGTCTGACTTGAGCTGTGAGGCTCGCGTCGAGAGGGTGCTCAAGGACTCGTCCTCGGCCTTGGAGAGAGAGAGAAGGGAGTTGTAGGTGTTGAAACGCGTACCGGGGCGCTTCTGCATGTGCACAGACTCCAGCTTCCTCCACATCGCTCCAGGATCGTCCCAGATGGCCTCCAGATGGGTCTGCTGCTCCCTCTCCACACAGGACCAGATCTCCCCTGCTGCAGCGTCCACCCTGGTGTCATACTCACGCAATTCCCGCCGCTCTAGTGCGCTCAGGGGCTCTGTGAAGCTGGGCCGGGTCTCAGTGCCCTGCACAATGCACATGGCACCAAGGGTGCAAAGCCTGGCTTCCATATCAAGCTTCCATTGCTGGAAATTGTGATTGGAGAGCTTGGGGAAGGAGGGCGCGCCTGGGGACATGGCAGGGGGTGTGTGACGTGGCAAGGGCGCGATGGGCAGAAGATGGGAAGCCTGGGACAAGAATTGGAGGAGATAGGGCCAGAATGGTCAAGCAGAGGTCCAGGGAGCGAAAAATGCATCAAGCAGAGCAGTAGGGAGTGCAGGGGTGTGTGGGGAGGTGTAGGGAGGTGTGGGGAGGCCTCCAGAGTGCGAGGAATGGCGGGTATGGACGTCCTGAGGCGATTAGAGCGCAGGGCTCATAACCTGTCAGCTGCAGTGTGCCTCAGGGCAGTCACAATGGCCTGTGTCGAGCACTGTGAAGTCTGGAATTGAACAGAGGCTATCCTACTCACCTGTGTCGAGCACTGTGAAGTCTAAGGACTCCAGTGCCCGGCACAGTGCCAGCTGTACAGCGGGCGCTCCCTAGAGCGCTAAACTATGTGGCAAAACAACCCCAAAGCTCAGAATCAGCAAAGTGCGTACAGTAGATGATGTGGCAGTAATATCTCGACAACAGAGAATGCGAGTAGCGTATAAAATGGAGTACTGTATGTGTGCTATGCAATGAACGTATGGTGCAAATTTTGGCTTGACACGGGCACAGGAACTTGCGCAATTGCGCAGAGTTCAACAGTGGTTGGAACTCCGCCGGCCTTCCCGGAACCCTGTCTCTATTGATCTGTCCACCCACGGCACACGTCCTAACAGTGTATCTGAACTCACACTGAGGGTCTCATCATGACTACGGAACCTGAAGGTGTTTGGTCCAGGTTCTCTGCATGTTGCATTCGGGTCCCCAACAGGGATCTGACCACACCCACACGCTCTGTGGGTTCGCAACCCCTTCTTGATGTCTCCACTCAGTCTCCCCTAGTCAAGTCACATGCCGGAACTCCAGAGGCGGCCCCGTCTCACCTCCCCAGAGCTCCACTTCTCAGTTTCCCCCAATCTACACCCACCAATCTGCCTCGCATCCCTCCCAATAACCCGCAGACATCCCCCAACAACCCATTTTCCACTCCGTCTCAGGCAAGCCCGCTGACTGCCACACCAGTCCCGGAACCCCACGAACCTCTGCCTCACCTCCCCAATCCGATTCCCGCACCCTCATCCAACCCCAACAGGACCTGGCGCAGGCCATGCTACTACTCGCCCAGACGCTCCGGCTCACCCAGACCACTTCTGCTGCCCATTCTGGAACTCCATCCTCATTCTCCAAACGCAGGAATGTCCAGGAGCCCGACCAGTTCAATGGATTGGACCCCACAAAGCTCCGTTCATTCTTCATGCAGCTGGAACTACTCATGGGCACCAAAAGTATGGAAACACATGAAGTCACATGTCACGATAAGTGCCAGAAAGCATAGCACATGTTTTGAGTAATTTATTTCTTTAACCACAACCACTTCCATGGCTCCTGCTGGCACCACCGAACTCTCTCCCACTAAGCATAGTCAGATTGTCGCTCTCCATAAGGAAGGCCTGACCTATGGTCAGATAGCTGCCTGACTTGGAGTGGCTCGATCAACTTGCTGCAAGACGTTCCAGCACTCTTACCCTCTACAATGAACAGATCATCATCTGTACTATCAGACAGCACTGCTTCTGGTCCTACAAGAAGGTTGGGATGGAGGCAGGAGAGTATACGGAGTCGCAAGTGCATTGGGTTGCAAGGAAGGCAGGATATTGCCGGTATGTTGCCCATCACAAGCTCTACCTTTCCATCGCAACCAGGCGTAAACATGTCAGATGGGCATGCCAGAACCTGAAAAGGGACTGGGCGCAAGTCATCTGGGAGATAAGACTGTGTTGCGCTTAGGGCAGGTCATCACTCACCGGTATGTTACCCGTTGCCCAGGTGAGAGTAATTTGCCAGAGTACATTGCACCTAGCTTTCAGACAGCCAGCAAAGAGACTGTAATGGTCTGGGGCTGCATTGCACATGGAAGGAAGGGGCCTCTTGTGCATCTGGACCTGCCCTGATCTGAGCAGAACTTGTCAGAGTCTCGCACCTCATGGGATCGTGGTGGTCTTGATGCGGAGAGGTACGTGGCACAGGTCCTCAAAGGCCCTCTCCTTGCATTCTATACACAGATGCAGGATCAGACGGGTAAGAGGATGCTGGTGGTGGAAGATGGTGCCCCAGCCCATAAGGCAAAGATTACGCAGAAGGCTCACCAGCAATTAGGGATCAAGCAAGTCGAGCACCCTCCAAGTTCCCCTGATTTGAACCCAATCGAGCCACTCTGGTTCAAGCTGAAGAAGCGGGTGCAAGATACCCCTGGTGCCTACAAGTCCCTTGACCCACTTTGGGAAGCAGCGAAGGTGGCGTGGGAGGAGATGCCAGATAAAGTGGTCAGGCAGGAGATGTCAAAGATGGGGGCAAGAGTTTAGGAGGTGCTGAAAGTTCATGGGAGGCAAACCAGGTTTTGAATGTATCACATAACACACAATTATCCATGCTTCCTAATGCTTATGCTTTGATATGAAGAACTGTTGAAATACATGAAACCAAGCAGTAAACAAATGGGCTACCAAAACAGGCAGGTGTTTCCATACTTTTGGCGCCCATGAGTAGTACTGGAGGTGGTGGTGTTTGGGCACGACCAGGGATGGTGTTTGGAGTTGCCAGCTCTAGTTGGGACACATGGAAGACCAGATGTACCGCATGCATAGAGTCGGGAAGGTGGAGGGTGAAGGAGTGTGAGCCAACCTGGGCAATGATGGTGAATGGTCCAAGGAACTTTTGGAGAGCTTCTTGGAAGGATGGGTGGTGTGAATGTACTGAGCCTGGACATAAACCTGATCTCCAACCTTGAAGTCCAGTGCCAATAGTCAGTGCTTGTCAGCTTGAACTTGGTACCAGGCTTGGGCTTCTGCAATCTGCTGCCGAAGTGCAGCGTGCAGCTTGTCGAGGTTAACAGCGAAGTCCCGGGCATGAGCGGATGTGAGGTCCCATTCTGGGTGTACAAAGATCATGGGGTTGTAGCCCTTGTTGGCAAAGAAGGGGGAGATGCTGGTGGTTGCAGACAGGGCATTGTCGTATGCAAACTCCGCTAGTGGTAGAAGCTGTGACTGTTGAACTTCTGTGTCTACAGCTGTGCTGGACCAGGAGTGGCAGTGTTAGTAGCCATGCAACTACAATACACCAGTATGGACTTCCCTACTTACCATATATGTACATTCTTTTGTTCTGTACTTACTTAGCATTCTGCCATCCCTACCTATGCTTCTGGTATGTTCTACAATGCTCCTAACTATTCTAGACCCATCTAGAGCTTAGTGTTACTTAGCCATGGACATCACATTGTTAACAGTGGAAAAGTGACCAGGCAGGGATTTGAACCCAGGACCTTCTAGTTTGCACCCAGATGCTCTAACCACTGAGCTATCCAGCCTTGGTCCAGTGAGGAAACACCACAGTTGTGGTGTAGACTAGTGTAACTGTAGCCCCATGCCTATGGTATTCATGCTATACACTCAGCATGTCAAGGGGTCTTATGGCAGTTCAGGGACCAAATCCTATTAGGATGGGTAAGCAAGGTTACCACACCCTAACACATATGCCTCGTTCTTACTTATTGTCCTACCTTTGCTCAGTCAGCATCCTCTGGACAGTCATATGTGTTGAACTCTGTACAATTGGGCAAGTTTCTGTGCCTGTGTCAAGCCACAATTTGCACCATACATTCATTGCATAGTGCACATACAGTACTCCAATTTATATGCTACTCGCATTCTCCATTGTTGAGATATTACTGTCACATCACCTACTTGTGCACTTTGCTGATTCTAAGCTTTGGGGTTGTTTTGCCACGTAGTTTAGCACTCTAGGGAGCGCCCGCTGTACAACTGGCACTGTGCCAGGCACTGGAGTCCTTAGACTTCACAGTGCTTGGCACAGGCCATTGTGACTGCCCTGAGTGTTACACTCCGTGCTCGAACTCTAAGTCCAGATCCCGGTACTTACTACTCCGCTTCAATTCTGTACTTTCATCTACTCCGAACTCCGTACTCCGGCTCGTTTCAAATACGTACCTGACTCACTTCTTGCACGTGCAGTGCTGACTGTACCAAACAATAAGCCCCAACCTCGAGGCCACGGTACTTTGTACTCCGCACTACTTCTGCCTTTTCCGTTCGGCCTTATTGTTCTCTCTAACAATAGGACGCCTCTCTATAAATACCAAGCTGGGATATAGTAGTTACTCAGTTCAGAAATCTTGTTAACCTATGCACTCTCCCATCACCTCCCGAGAAACCCCCAAGTCCAACACTCGCTCTATTCCCCTCTGCTACTCCGTACCCAACCTCCGTTAAGTCCGACCCCCCTCCTGTCCAAATTGAGGACAACGACTAGGGACCCGTGCATTACTAATAGTTTTGTGAAAGTCCTCACCCCTGTGCCAAGTCCCACCTCTGGATGTACTCTGTTCTGTACCCCCGCCAACCCCTGACCTTCAGAGTAACTCCAGGACAGCACGGTCCTAACACTGAGGCACACTACAGCTAACAAATCCCTGCCTGGTCACTTTTCCACTATTAATACAGACAGCTTCAAAGGCAGTGTTGCAGATGTGGGCGCGGGCATAGTAGTGGGTTCAGAGGTCTTGGGCCCATTGCCCTTGGGTGGTTGCATATCCTCATGCACCCCCTCAACCACTGAGGGTGGCACCTGTGGGATTTACCCCTGGAAGTGCACACCAGTCTTCTCAAAGATCACATTGCAAGACGTGATGATCTTGCCTGTTCCGGGGTTGTACAGGCGGTAGGCACAGGACTCCTCTGAGAAACCTAGGAAATGGCATGAGCGTGACTTGCGCGCAAGCTTGTTGAGGGTAACTTTCTGGCGTAGAACCCAACAGGCTGCCCCAAATTCACGGAGATGGGAGACATTGGACTTGCACCCCCAGAACACTTCAAATGGGGTCTTGTTGGGGAGCACTCGCATGGTTGTTCAGTTTTTGATGTAGATGGCATAGTTGACAGCTTCGGGCCACATCTTGATGGGCAGGTCAGTCACAAAGAGCATGGCACGAGTGGCATTGAGCACAGTCAGAAACAACCACTCAGTGATGCTGTTCTGGGCAGATGAGTGTGGGGTGGTGAGTTCAAGGCATGTGCCATGTGAACGGAGGAACTGCTTTTTTTTTTTTTTTTTTTATATCCGTGTTTATAGTCCTCGAAGGCCAAGCCTTATGGTAGACTATACAATGCGAATCACTTATTGTAATGTCCAGGCATATGTAATCTCTGATCAGTAACCATCATGCAAGCACATCTGGTAGGGTAAAGGAGCCAATCATATATCATGAAACCCCGGGAGCACGTGACCTCCTTCTAAACTGTTCCAGCGCCTGTCGTTCCCTCGCAATCCCGGCCCGGACTGATGCCGCCGGGCCGCCCTAAGCCAAGCCCACCGCCACCGGTTACACCTGCTCCTTGGTCTGGTTGTGCGCATGCCAGACTCCATCACGGTTTCCCACACCGTAATGGGAAGGTTGGCCGGGCTACACCGGTGGTCGTTATATGGTTGCATATAATGCGGCTGCTTCAGCAGCGCCAAAGCCCGGACATGCGTTGCTGAACCCCAAATGGAGCCGGGTGGTGCGGAGATGCACGTGCGAGTACTGGGTTCCGGAGGGTCCTGATCGCCCATTTCCGGGTGGAGATGTAATCGGGGCAGGAGAAACTCGTGGCCCAAATGGGTTCCAAGGGCAGAGGCAAGGGGATTCGAACACCTGGTTGTACAAGCGTGGATGTGCCTATCAAACCCCCACAGAGGACTGGTTTCCCACTACACCAGCCTACCCCCAGAGGAACTGCTTAATAGGGCAGTTCACAAACTCCTTGCCATTGTTGACATGGATGACTTTGAGGTGGATGTTCTTCTGAGTCTTAAGGAGAGCGTGATACGCCTTGAAACATTCAAGTTGGTCCTTCTTGTTACCGGAGAAGAAACAGATGGCATAGCATGTGCAGACATCAGTGAAGAGAGTGAAATAGTACTTGCCTTGCATGCCGCAGTGTCAGGCTGGTCCCCACATGTCGCATACTGTGAGATTGCCAACCTGGCCTACTTGAGTGAGCGACTGCTTTGGGAATGGCTGTACGCGCTGCTTAGCTTTGATGCAAGCGCAGCATTGATTGCTTGGTGGAATAGTCTCATCAATATCCATTCCGGTGACAAAACCATGGCACGCCATTGTGCGCAAGTAGTTGTATTTGAGGTGCGCAAGTGTGTGGTGCCACTCATCCCAGGTGCGAGCATCATGGGTGGTGAAGGCAGTGTTATAGTTAGTGGAGATATGCAGCTTGTAGAGACAGCCTTCCTTGATGCCAGTTACAAGCAGCTCCCCCTGTGCTGATTGGATCTTGACCTTGTTGCCTTTGAAGAGGACGCAGGCACCTGTCTTGGTAATATGGGCAACCAAGACAAGGTTGTGGGTGGCAGAGGGGATATGAGTGATGTTTTGCAATGTGATTGGGATGGGGGACTTTGCAACAACATGTGAGAGGATCTTGATGGTGCCTTGTCTGGCTTGTGGAACATCCTGCCCTTCTACACCTTGGATTGACTTTCCTGGCATGTCGGTGTATTGACGAAACTAAATGTGGTCACGTGCAACATGCATGGTTGCGCCAGAGTCAAGGTAGTATGTGTCTTGGTTGTGGGATGCAAAGGCGGTGTCGGCAGGCAGTCAAGGGCCTTCATCTGCTACCCAGATGGTGCCCATGACTTGCCAGGCAGGGGTATTGTTGTCAATTTGTTAGCTGCAGTGTGCCTTAGGGCAGTCACAATGGCCTGTGTTGAGCACTGTGAAGTCTAAAGTTGAACAGAGGCTATCCTACTCACCTGTGTCAAGCACTGTGAAGTCTAAGGACTCCAGTGCCCGGCACAGTGCCAGCTGTACAGCGGGCACTTCCTAGAGCACTAAACAATGTGGCAAAACAACCCCAAAGCTCAGAATCAGCAAAGTGCGCAAGTAGGTAATGTGGCAGTAATATCTCAACAACGGAGAATGGGAGTAGTGTATAAAATGGAGTATTGTATGGATATTATGCAGTGAGCATATGGTGCAAATTATGGATTGACACGGGCACAGAAACTTGCGCAATCGTGCAGAGTTCAACAAGGCACTTAAGCCCCACTCCTGCAAGTGCATCTTTGTTGGCTACCCTGAGGGGACCAAGGCCTGGCAGTTCTGGGACCCTGCTGCAAGGAAGTTCATCATCTCCTCACATGCAGTCTTTGATAAGCGGTGCTTCCCTGGAAACTCGCCCTCCATCAATGTCTTTGGGCTTCCCCTGGATGAGGTGGACATCCCCGGCGGTCCCAGCAGCCCCAGTGCTGCTGACCAGCCACCTGAGGACGTCCCTAATGCGCCAGAGCTGCCAGATCAGGGGGGAGACAGTGATTGGGATGATCCTGCACCTCCTGCGCCTCCAGCAGCACGTCCTGCCCCTCCTGCTGCGCCTGCACACGCTCCTACTCCTCCTGCACCTGCACCAGTTGCCCCACAGCCTGCTCCTGCTCCTCTGCCCCCACCATCTTGCCCATCTGCTCACCAGCCAGCAGAGGGACACAGTGGCTTCAGGCCATACCCTGCCCTTGCTCGCAAGCAGCTCCCTGCACGCTCCACTCACTTCCAAGGCTCTCTCAATGACCGGGAGCTTGAGCGCCACAACCTTGTACCCCAGCGGTTCTGCATCACCTCTCCATCTTCTGCTCCATCACCAGAGCCCTTGGACCAGAACAACACTCCCCAGCGCCACTCTCCCTCACCAGACCCACTTATTAATGCTCCAGTTGAGCCAGAGCCCACTCCTGCTCCTGCACAAGCCTCCCCAGCACACCTAGTGTGTTAATAGTGGAAAAGTGACCAGGCAGGGATTTGAACCCAGAACCTTTTGGTTTGCACCCAGACACTCTAACCACTGAGCTATCTAGCCTTGGTTCAGTAAGGAGACACCACAGTTGTGGTGTAGACTAGTGTAACTGTAGCCCCATGCCTATGGTATTCATGCTATACACTTGGCATTTCAAGGGGTCTTATGGCAGTTCAGGGACCAATTTCTATCAGGATGGGTAAGCATGGTTACCACACCCCAACAGGAGGGTGTTAAGCTCCAACTTAGAGAGGGAGTAGATAGGTCTAAGGGGCAGAGGGAGGGGAGGACTCAATGGACAAACTCCGAGCGTAAGCAAGGTCCATAGTATCCAGGTTCAGAGTGTAGCTCTCAGAGCCCGGGAGTCTGAAAGCCCTAGCAAAAGCTGAAGCATTCACCAGCAGAACTCTGGAAGGAGAGCAAGGAGAAGTCAGAGGTTCTGGGGGTAGCTCAGCGAGTGCCAGTGGTAGTTCCAAGTTGGGTTGGGTATGGGACGAGGCAGAGGTGTAGAATGGAATTGGATGCTGCGCTTCTTTCAGTCAATCAATGGATTGTATGCAGTGAGCCAGCTGTATCCCAGTATGACAGAAACGGACTTGTCGAGCAGAGTGACAAAGAAGTCTATGTCAAGAACTTCTCCTAACAGAAAATGTATTGCAAGTGTAGTTGACTGTGTAATCAACTGGTTGGAAGTACCATCGAACAACTGCAGGCAAATTGGGGTTATGGGGGTACATGGGAGTTGGTGTTTTTTTGCAAATTGAGAGTTAATGAAGCAATGGGAAGAACTGGAGTCTATGAGGGCACGGAATGGGGGTGAAACAGAGTCAGAGTAGAGGTCGAGGAGGAGTGCATGGGGGTCAGAAAGAGCGGACTCATTGAGCTGAAGGATCTTTGTACCAGAGGAGTCAATGCGGTCTTTAAGAGGTACAGAGTTTAGAGGACCATGGACTAGTTTTTTGGCTCCCTCGGATCTGCAGCCGGAGCTGCTGCTGTGGGTGCCGGGGCAGGAGCTGCTTGGGCTGCCCGGCCCTTGGCCGCAGAGGAAGTCTTCTTCATGCAGGCACTAGTTATGTGACCAGCCCCACTGCAGAAGAGACAGAGGTTGTTCACAAAACACTGCTGGCGTTCCTCCGGGGTCAGCTTCCCGTCCTTGCCAAGCTTGTCCACGTACGCCTTCATGGGGGCCTTCGGAGTTGACCTGGAGTTGGGCTTGGATGGAGCAGCAGCAGAGGATTGTCCTGCAGAGTTACTGCCAGACTTGTTGTTGGTTGCAGGCTTGGAGTTGGAAGTCGACTTTTGGCCAGGCTTGGAGGAACAAGAGTTGCGCAAGACCTCAGCCTCCCACTCCCAGTAGCGGTTATTAATGGACTATGCGAGGTCCTGGAGTGCAACCAGGTTGTTGGGCTTACCAACCTCGGAGATGCAGTCCTTGAGATAGTTGGGCAGGCCATCATAGAACTGGTACTGGAGAGGAGTGTTGCCCCACTAGACTTGAGTAGTGAGGCAGGTAAACTGGGTGATGTACTTAGCAATGCACTGGTTGTCGCCCATCTGGAGGTTCATCAACTCATGCTCCGCTGCTCTGGAGGCATTGTACAGACCGAAGTTGGTCCAGAGTTCCTCCTGGAAGTGCTCGTAGGAGACCATAAACAGCGGAGGTAGGGTGGACTTGCCCTCAAGGAGGTAAGGCTCAAACCACTGAAGAGCAGTGCCTTTCAGGAAAGAGATAGCATAGGTCACCTTCTTCTCATTGGAGTTGAAGGTCTGGGGACGGGCCTTGAAGACCAACTCCAACTGCATGAAGAATGACCAGAGCTTGTTGGGGTCAGACCTATTAAACTGATCTGGCTCGCAGACATTGTGCTGCTCACTGCTTGGGGGTTGGACCAGTGGCCGTGGTGGAGAACAGTTGAGGTTTTGTGTAATTATAAAGATGGCATTGGTGAGTTGCACCTGGATGCACGTGTTGCCTTTGCCGGAGTTGGAGGTGTTGTCAGACCCTTCATTGTCCATAGGCTCAGGATTGTCGTCACCACCTGGGCCACCGGGGGGTCTGGGCGAACCTGTGGATCCTGAGGCCTGTTTGTTTGGGGCTTACTCAGAGAAGGGATTGCCCAGAGAGGATTCTCTCAGGGGTTGCGGGTTGCTGGGGACCATTGGCACCAGGGAGTGGAGAGTGTTGTTGTCATTGGAGGATGATTGTCCCATGAGAGGCTGAGCAAAGTTCCGTTGCTGTGTAGGTGTGACATGCTCAGTGGTCTTGGAGCCCTGGCATTCTGTCCAGCCACTCCAAGGTTGCAGCAGGTCTTCAATGTTCAAGGACCGGGGCTGAGTGTGGACTATGGTTCTGGAGGTCATGACTGGGGAAACCCGGTGAGTTCAGAAATACTGTTAGGACGATGCTGTTTTGGAGCTTCTCCGGAGGTCAGGAGTTGGCAGAGGTACTAGACAGAGTATATATGGAGGAAGGACTTGGCACAGGGTGAGGACTTTTGTGGAACTATTAGTAATGCATGGGTTCCTAGTCAGTGTCCTCTTATTTGGACAAGGAGGGGGTCAGACTTGATGGGGGTTGTGGTGTTAAGATGTGTGCCATGGGCAGACAGATGAATGGAGGCGGGGTTCCGGGAAGGCCGGCGGAGTTCCAACCATAACACGGGGATGTGGGGACTTGGCGAAACTATTGGTAACACCCTGAGCGATCTCGTTGGGTGTCCCCTATTTACTAGAGTTTACTGACAAGTGATGGAAGACCGGAGGTGTCCGATGGATGTCCGAGACGGGGGTCCAAGGAACAAGGGTGTATTGCAAGTTGAGTACTGAGAGGCGTAAGGTAGCAGAGTATAGCACGGAGTAACGAGGTATCCGAACTGAGGCAAAGGCTACTACCAGTGTGCCTTATATACTAAGCGGTCCTAACATATAAGGAAGGGGGACTTGCGTCACGGACATCGGAACTCCAGTGGGTCCGAGGTCCCTTGATGCAAGCCGAGAGAATGAAACTTCTACTAAGAACCATATGACGCCAGTGCATGGAAGGTTCGAGATCATGCTAAATGTGGAAGGTCCGGAAGTCCTAACGGAACTCCTTCGGGTCGCTCCGGAGTTCCAGCACGGATCGTGACACTTCGCTCCTTCTGCGGTACACCCGTGCACACCTCACGGATTGTCGCAACGGCCTCGCCCTACAAAGGCTCTCGGCCATTGACGTCGGCAGTTGGGTGTTGTTTTGGAGCATCAGCGGAGCTCTGGTTCTCTTTGTCAAAAAGAAGGACAGATCTCTTCACCTGTGTGTGGACTACCAGGGGCTCAACAGGATCACCCGGAAGGACCAGTACCCGCTACCCCTCGTCTCGGATCTCCTCGACACCCCCCGGAAGGCCCACATCTACACCAAGATCGACCTCTGTCACGCCTATAACCTTGTCCAGATCACACCTGGCAACAAGTGGAAGACGGCCTTCCGGACCTGGTATGGTTCCTTCGAGTGGCTTGTCATACCCTTCGGACTTTTAAATGCTCTGGCAGCCTTCCAACGCTTTGTCAATGAAGTGTTCACAGACCTCCTGGATGTGTGCGTTGTGGTGTACCTCGACAATATCCTCATCTACTCGGACTCCATCAAGGAACACCAGGAGCACATCCGGGAAGTCCTCTGGAGGCTCCGGAAGTCCCAGCTTTTTGCTCATGCGGACAAGTGCGAGTTCCACACCACGTCTGTTGAATACCTCGGCTACATCCTGTTGCCCGAAGGCCTGACTATGTCTGAGTCCAAGGTGAAGGCGATCCTCAACTGGCCGGAACCCTGGAAGGTCAGGAACATCCAGTCGTTCCTTGGATTTGCGAACTTCTATCGTTGGTTCATCCACAACTACTCTGAGATCGTCCTTCCTTGACCCGCTTGATGCACAAGGGAGTTCCATGGAACTTTGACGAGAAGTGCCAGAAGTCCTTCAACACTGTCATGATCCGTGCCAGAACTCCGGAGCGACCTCAAAGGAGTTCCGTTAGGACTTCCGGACTTTCCATGTTTAGCATGATCTCAAACCTTCCTTGCGCTGGTGTCATATAGTTCCTAGTAGAACTTCCATTCTCTCAGCTTGTGTCAAGGGACCTCGGACTCACTGGAGTTCCGACGTCTGTGACGCAAGCCCCCTTCCTTATATGTTAGGCTCGCTTAGTATATAAGGTGCGCTGGTAGTAGCCTTTGCCTCAGTTTGGATACTTGTTGCTTACTCCCTGTTCTTACTCCTTGCTCGTTATTCTTCGCTTCTCGGTACGCTACTCGCAATACATCCTCGTTCTTCGGACCCCCGTCTCGGATATCTGTTGAACACCTTGGTCTTCTATCACTTGTCGGTGAACTCTAGTAAATAGGGGACACCCGACGAGATCGCTCAGGGCGTTACCAATAGTTTCGCCAAGTCCCCACATCCCCGTGTCGTGGTCGGAACTCTGCCGGCCTTCCCGGAACCCCGTCTCCGTCCACCGCCTGCCCACGGCATGCGTCCTAACAGTGTATCCGAACTCACACTGAGGGTCTTGTCATGTCTACGGAACCTGAAGGTGTTTGGTTCGGATTCTCTGTGTGTCGCATCCGGGTCCCCATTGGGGATCCGACTACTCCCACACGTCCCGCAGGTTCACAACCCCTCCTCGACGTCTCTACCCAGTCTCCCCTAGCCGAGTTGCACACTGGAACTCCGGAAGCAGCTCCGTCTCGCCTCCCCGGAGCTCCACTTCTTGGCTTTCCCCAATCCACGCCCACCAATCCTCCTCGTATCCCTCCCGACAACCCGCGGACGTCCCCCAACAACCCTTTCGTCGCACCGTCTCGGTCGAGCCCGCAGCCAGCCGTACCAGCCCCGGAACTCCGCGAACCTCCACCTCACCTCCCCGATCCGATTCCCGCACCCTCATCCGACCCCCAACGGGACCTGGCACAGGCTATGCTGCTACTCGCCCAGACGCTCCGGCTCACCCAGACTACTTCCGCCATTCACACCGGAACTCCGTCCGCCTCCTCCAAACAAAGCAACATTCGGGAGCCCGATCAGTTTGACGGATCAGATCCCACCAAGCTCCGTTCCTTCTTCATGCAGCTGGAACTAGTCTTCAAAGCTCACCCTAGGACGTTCGATACCGATGAGAAGAAAGTCACCTACACCATCTCCTACCTCAAGGGCATGGCCCTCACCTGATTCGAGCCGCACCTCCTGGAGCGCAAGTCCGGAAACCCACTGGAGTTCCTATACTCCTACGAGGTGTTCCAGGAGGAACTCCGGGTTAACTTCGGCCCATACGACGTAACCAGACAAGCCAAACACGACCTCGAGAATCTCCGAATGGCGGACAATCAGCGGATCGCAAAGTACATCACCCAATTCACTCGGCTCGCGACACAGGTCCACTGGGGTAGAGCTGCCCTTCGGTACCAGTTCTACAAGGGACTCCCGGCCCGACTCAAGGATCGGATCTCCGAGGTCGGGAAGCTGGACTCCTTGGAGGAACTCCGCAACCTCACGCAGTTCCTGAACCACCGGTACTGGGAACGCAAGGCAGAGCAAGCCAGGGAGTCTTTGGGAAGCCACAAGTCGTCTGCAACCCCCGCAAAGACTGCCTCGGAGCCAACATCCAGAACCCCGTACAAGTTGTTGACTTCTGCCGGAGGTTCCCCAACGTGCGCCCCCACCTCTTGTAACCCTTTGATCCCTTCTAAGACCCCGGCCAAGCTGACCTCCAAGCCCTACTCGGACAAGCTGGGTAAGGACGGAAAGCTGACCCAGAAGGAACGGCAGCAACGGTTCACAAACAACCTCTGCCTCTTCTGCAGCGGAGCCGGACATGTGTCCGCGGTCTGCCCGAAGAAGTCCGCCTCCCCCGCCAAAGGTTGCACTGCTCAGACCTCTGAACTCGAGTCGTTGGACCTCCAGTCGGACGTCCAGGAGGACACCAAGCCGATGGAGGAGCCAAAAAACTAGTCAGCAGTCCTCGGTTTTCCGTGTTAGGTGAGGACTGCGTTGACCCTCCCGGCATGGAACCTCCCTCGGTACTCCGGCTCAACGTGTCCGCTCTTTCTGACCCCCTTTCCCTCCATGTCACCCTCTTCTCTGAGCTCGTCCGTTCGGAATTCTGCGCGCTCGTCGACTCCGGGTCCTCGCACTACTTCCTGGATTTGGACTTCGTAAAACGTCATGGACTTCTGACGAATCCTGTACCTCCCATCTGTTTACAACTCTTCGATGGTTCGTCAAACCACATCATCACTTGGACTTCCACCCTGCCCATTCAGTTCCCCTCGGGAGAGGTTATGTCGGTCAAATTCTTTGTAACTCCACTCAACAAGTTGGTCTCTGCCGTCCTGGGGTACAGCTGGCTCTCCGCCTACAATCCCTTGATTGACTGAAAGAAGCGCAGCATTCAATTCCAGACGGTACCCCCGACGTGTCCTGCATCTTCGGTACCCCTGGCGCCCTTGGCTTCTCTGTCCGGACCTCCATCCGTCTCGGTCGGAGCTTCCCTGGCAGAGTCGAACACTACCACCTCTCCCCCTTTGGACCCCTTGTCGGACACCCTTTCGGACCTCCATTCGGAACCCCGGATCACGCTGGTTAACGCCGCTGCTTTTATACGCACGTGCCGGCTGCCCGGGGCTGAGAGTTTTACTCTCAACTTGTCGGCCGTCTTGCTAAACTCTGTGAAGGCCCGCAGCTTGTCAGTTAAGGAGGAAGTGCCGGACTTGTCCGGAGTTCCACCGGAGTACCATGAGTTTGCGGACGTCTTCAGCAAGAGGAAGGCAGACACCCTCCCAGAACACTGGCCTTACGACCTTAAGATCACCCTGGAAGAAGGCAAGGTTCCACCCCTCGGCCCGATATACTCGCTGTCCCAGGTGGAGTTGGACACGCTGTGCGGGTATATCAAGGAAAACCTCTGTTCGGGCTTCATTCGGCCGTCCAACTCACCGTGCGGAGCTCCGGTCCTCTTCGTCAAGAAGAAAGATGGTTCGCTTCGCCTGTGCGTGGACTACCAGGGGCTCAACAAGATCACCCGGAAGGACCAGTACCTGCTACCCCTTGTCTCGGATCTCCTCGACACCCCCCGGAAGGCCCGCATCTACACCAAGATCGACCTCCGTCACACCTATAACCTCGTCCGGATCGCACCTGGCGACAAGTGGAAGACGGCCTTTCAGACCCGGTACGGCTCCTTCAAGTGGCTTGTCATGCCCTTCGGACTTTCGAACCCTCCGGCGGCCTTCCAACGCTTCGTTAATGAAGTGTTCGCGGACCTCCTGGATGTGCGCATCATGGTGTATCTTGACGATATCCTCATCTACTTGGACTCCGTCGAGGAACACCGGGAGCACGTCCGTGAAGTCCTATGGAGGCTCCGGAAATCCCAGCTTTTCGCTCGTGCGGACAAGTGCGAGTTCCACGCCACGTCCGTCGAGTACCTCGGCTACATCCTGTCACCCGAAGGCCTGACTATGTCTGAGTCCAAGGTGAAGGCGATCCTCGACTGGCCGGAACCCCGGAAGGTCCGGGACATCCAGTCGCTCCTCGGATTTGCGAACTTCTACTGTTGGTTCATCCACAACTATTCCGAGATTGTCCTTCCCTTGACCCGCTTGACGTGCAAAGGGGTTCCATGGAACTTCGATGAGAAGTGCCGGAAGCCCTTCAATGCGCTCAAGAGTGCCTTCACCTCCACACCCATCCTGCACCACTGGGAACCTGACCGGCCACTCGCCATCGAAACCGACGCGTCCGACTACGCCATCGCCAGAATCCTCTCTATCACCATGGAGTCCAGGGAACTCCATCCCATCGTGTTCCACTCCCAGACTCTAACTGGAGCAGAACTCAACTACGACACACACGACAAGGAACTCCTGGCAATCTTCGAGTGCTTCCGGAACTGGCGGCACTACCTCGAGGGCTCCGGAACTTCGATTGACGTCGTTACGGACCACAAGAACCTTGAGTACTTCTCCACTACAAAGCTCCTTACACGCCGCCAAGCCCGCTGGTCGGAGTTCCTGTCGCAATTCAATCTGGTCATCTGCTTCCGCCCCAGAAAACTCGGCGCAAAACCAGACGCGCTCACTCGATGTTGGGACGTCTACCCAAAGGAGGGGGGCAGTGACTACTCCATAGTCAACCCGCACAACTTCTGACCTGTCTTCACGCAGGAGCAGCTCGCCTCCTCCCTCCGGGCGACGTATCTCCGGGAACTGGTACTCCGAGCAACTTTCCTGTTGGACGAAGAACAACTCCGCTCGGACATCCGTTCCGCTTAGTCCGCAGATCCGTGCCACCCCGAACTCTCCGCCGTGCGCACCGCTGCTACCAAGGGCGACTCACGCTGGTCCTGGAATGACAAAGGCCTCCTTTGTTTCAATGACCGGATTTATGTGCCGGACACCTTGGATCTCCGCCTTTGAGTCCTCCGGTCCCGCCACGATCACCCGACCACCGGACATTGGGGCCAGAACAAGACACAGGCCCTGGTGTTCCGCGACTACGCATGGCCAGGACTCCGAGCCTACGTCCGGGACTATGTGAAGTCCTGCACTCAGTGTGCACGCGCAAAGACCCCTCGGCACCTTCCCTACGGGACACTCAAGCAACTCCCGATTCTGGAACGCCCGTGGAACTCCGTCTCAATGAACCTCATCAAGCAACTCCCGAACTCCGGAGGCTTCACCGCCATCCTCGTCATTGTCAACCGCCTCACCAAGCAGGCCATCTTCATCCCGACACACGACACCCTAACCGCCTCGGAGCTCGCGGACCTGTTCGTCATGCACGTCTTCTCCAAGCACGGAGTTCCGTCGAACGTCACCTCCGATTGGGGTTCCGAGTTCGTCTTCCATTTCTTCCGCTCCCTCGAAAAGGCCCTCGACATGCGCCTACACTTCACCTCCGGATATCATCCAGAGGGCAACGGCCAGACCGAGCGAGTGAACCAAACCCTGGAGCAGTACCTCTGGATCTACTGCAACTACCAGCAGGACAACTGGGCCCGCTTACTCCCGTTGGCAGAGTTCGCATATAACAACGCTCCTAACGCAACTACCGGGATCTCTCCATTCTTCGCAAACAAGGGCTATCACCCCGGACTTGCGGTACACCCGGAACGCGACCTCACTTCTGCCTGGGCCTGGGAGTTTGCAGTTGACCTTGAGGAACTCCACTCGGTCCTCCGGACGCAGATCGCTGAAGCTCAGGCCCGTTACCAGGTGCAGGCAGACAAGCACCATCTCCCTGCCCCGGATTTCCATGTCGGAGATCTGGTGTATCTAAAGGCTGAGCACATTCAAACGACGCATCTGTCCAAGAAGCTATCGGAGAAGTTCCTTGGCCCCTTCGAAATCATCGCAAAGGTGGGAACGCACTCCTACACGCTTCGATTACCCGACTCCATGCGCGCCGTCCACCCCGTCTCCCACGTCTCCCAGCTGGAGCCCGCCACACCAAATGGAATTCCGGGACGTGTACAACCGCCTCCGCCTCCGGTCATCGTCGACGGAGAACCAGAGTACAAGATCTCGGAGATCCTGGACTCCAAGCTGGATTGACACCAGAAGTCCTGCAAGCTCTTATACCTAGTCCGCTGGGCTGCCTACGAGGGTATGGATGAAGAGACTTTGTGGATCTTGGCCATGGAGCTCGGACATGTGCAGGAGTTAGTCATGGACTTCCACCGGTGATGCTCCTAAACAACACCCAACCGCCGACGTAGAGGGCCGAGCGCCTTTGTAGGGCGAGGCCGTCGCGAGATTCCGTGAAGGGTGCGCGGGCGTACCGCAAAAGGAGCGAAGCAGGAGGAGGTTAGAGTCGGGGTGCCCTGGCTAGAGGCAAGGCACAGTGTGGTGACGTGGCAAAGGCCGAGGGGGAACCGCAAGAGTCGCGGGTTTTCGCGAGTTGAATTTCGCAGTCTCGCGGAGTCGCGAGTCGCAGGTCGCAGTCGCAGTCGCAGTTCGCAGTAAGGTCGCAGGGAGTTCGCGGGCGCAGTGTAAGCTCAGTGTTGAGATCCCAAGAAGGGGAAGGGGGAATCTGAATTGCCCGGCGCTTCGCCGTGTATTTTACAGGCCGAGTCCATAACTAAGTCTTTCAATAAATAACACAGAAATTCCGCGGCCGCGGGGTCGCGCCCGCGAAGAGTCGTGGCCCGCGTCGCGATGTCCCACTATCACGGGACCGCGCCTCCGCACCTGGAATCCGCGAGCGCCCGGAATTAGGCCCGCGATGGCCGGAGATACGTCCTCTGTCCTGCCCAAGTCCGTCCGTGGCCTATGTGCATCCGCGGGCGGTGCGCGAGTTTGCGAAAGGAGCAGCGCGGCCGAGAGGGTTCGAGTAACACCCGCCACGAGGATACCGCGAGTCCGCTAAAGCGGCAAATCGGGGCCTAGCGAGGCCCTGGGCGCGTCACCGGAAGTACCCGGACGAACCAGGACCATTAGACAAAGTTCTTTGACTCGCTTATTAGGCCACTCTTTTATTGCTTAGTTCATGCTTACTTATAATCCAAGAAGTTGCTACATTTCACCACTTTACTATTTACTGTAGCGTTCGCTCCCCGGAACTCCATCAGTCTACTTCGGGCCTGACCCGGAACTTCCATTTTCCAACTCCTCCTCCGACCCCGACTCCTCCTCACCCTCGTCCCCAAACCCAACTTCTCCGACCCCAACTCTTCCTCCAACCTGGACCCCAACTCGTTGCCCTTGGCCTCCGCCACCTCTTCCACACTCGCCGCTGCTGCATTCGCTGCTTCATCCGGCTCAGGGATGAACTCCTCCTCATCCTCCTCATGGTGACTCTTGATGTACTCCACAAGCACCTGGTAGCGCTCCTGGGCCCCCACGGTCTCCTTGTGGAAGAGCTGCGTGGCCTCCTTGAACTCCTTGATCTCTGCGTGCAGGAGTGCCACGTCCCGCTGCGTGGACTGGTGCATGGCCTGGGCGCGCGCCTGGTCCTGCCGGAAGCCCTGGAGCTCCACCAGGACCATGTGAAGGAGCTGGTCCCCCAACAGCAGGTCGGAGGACTCTGGGTCTGCCACCCAAGTGGGCGCCTGGAGAGCGGCGCCCCCGGAACTCCCGGCTGTGGGGGCGGAAGTCCCGGCCCTGGTGCGCAAACCTGGCCTACAGGGTGTGGCACCCCCAGTGTTGGCGCCAGACCCCTCAGTCGGGTCCTCCAGGACCAGGCCAATGGAAGGCTTGCCATCGGTCTGGCAGGTGGTCTTGCGCTGGTGGCATGCGATGCATAAATGCACCTTCACGCTGTCGCGGTAGAAGCATGGTTGCCTGATGTAGGTGCACACGTCGCAGGAGACCCTACAACCAAAGTTAGTTAGAAATCCGGCAGAGTCTGGCGGACTTACTTGGACTGCACCAAGGGCTTCTCCGGGGCCTTCCCTTGGCCGCAGCCGCTCGCGTCCTCTTCGACTTCGGTGCCGTCTTGGACGCCGATAGACTTCCTTCAGCGGCCCACTTCCTGGCCGCCTCCGCCACCTTGGCCGCCTCCGCCACCTTAGCCGCCTCCGCTGCCTTGGCCGCCTCTGCCGCCTTAGCCGCCTCCGCCGCTGCGGCCTCCGCTGCCCTCCGCTTGCGCTCCTCCTCCTCTCGCTGCTCGCACTCGGCCTCCGCGCGCAACCGCACTGTCTCCGCCTTGGCCGCCGCCAGACGCTCCTTGAGGGTACGCGGTGGGGGTAGGCTGGACATGTTGCTGGGGGAGGGAGGGACTAGGGTTTGGCTGAGTGGTTGTGGTTGGGTTTTGGGGTTGGGACCTGGCCGGCCACAAGCAGGGCTCTTATAGCCGCCAACCCAGATGAGCTTCGCGGGCGCTCCGCCTCGTCCTCTGTTTCAACAATGGGTGATCCGCGCTGCCCCCATTAGGCACTCGGTGTCATTACCGCGGTCACGCTATGGCCCTCGGGGCTCGGGCCTAGGAGGGGGCACTGTCACGATCCGTGCTGGAACTCCGGAGCGACCCAAAGGAGTTCCGTTAGGACTTCCGGACCTTCCAACTTTAGTACGTTCTCGATTCTTCCTTGCGCTGGCGTCATACAGTTCCTAGTAGAACTTCCATTCTCTCGGCTTGCGTCAAGGGACCTCGGACTCACTGGAGTTCCGACGTCTGTGACGCAAGCCCCCTTCCTTATATGTTAGGCTTGCTTAGTATATAAGGTGCGCTGGTAGTAGCCTTTGCCTCAGTTTGGATACTTGTTGCTTACTCCCTGTTCTTACTCCTTGCTCGTTATTCTTCGCTTCTCGTACGCTACTCGCAATACATCCTCGTTCTTCGGACCCCCGTCTCGGATATCCGTTGAACACCTTGGTCTTCTGTCTCTTGTCGGTGAACTCTAGTAAATAGGGGACACCCGACGAGATCGCTCAGGGCGTTACCAATAGTTTCGCCAAGTCCCACATCCCGTGTCGTGGTCGGAACTCCGCCGGCCTTCCAGAACCCCGTCTCCATCCACCGCCTGCCCATGGCACGCGTCCTAACATGAAGCAGGAGGAGGTTAGAGTCAGGGTGCCCTGGCTAGAGGCTATGCGCGGGGTGACATGGCAAAGGTCGAGGGAAACACAAGGGTTGCAGGTTTTGTGAGGCAGATTTCACAGTTTCGCGGAGTTGCAGGTCGTGTGTCACAGGTCACAGGTCGCAGTTGCAGTTGCAGTTTGCAATAAATCGCAAGAATCTTGCGGGCATGGTGTAAGCTCAGTGTTGAGACCCTGAGAAGGGGAAGGGGGGGATCTGAATTGTTTGGCCCGTGTTGTGTATTTTACAGGCCGAGTCCATAGCTCAGTTCATCAATGAATAAAACAGGAAGGCCGCAACCGCACGGCCTTGCCCGCGAGAAGTCTGGGCCCCCGTCACGATGTCCCACTATCATGGGACCGCACCTCCGCGCCTCGAACCCGCGAGCGCCCGGAACCGGGCTCGCAATAGCTGGAGGTACACCCTCTGTCCTGCCCAAGTCTGTCCACGGCCTGTGCGCGCCCACGGGCGGCTTGCGAGCTCGCGACAGGGGTGGTGCGGCCGGAAAGTGCCCGCAGATCGAGTAGCATCTGCCGCAAGGATACCGCGAGTCCGCTAAAGCAACAAATCGGGCATAGCGGGACCCTGGGCACGTCATCTCCCCCCACTGAAATCCCGACTGTCCTCAGTTGGCATCACTGATGTTGCCAATAATCGTGGGGTATAAGTGCTGCCCTGTGAAGGGGGTTGCACTGCGACTTTGAGATGCCTGCCATTGACTTGCACAACCTCTCCGACGTTGAAGAAGAGCTCAACGACCTCCGCGGGGAGGCGCACCACCTCGCAATGAGCCAACTGGAGGAGCGTGTTGCGAACCTGGAGGAGATGCCACCAAGCGCAGACCTATGATCGTCCGGACTGGTACCCGGCCGTGAGGGAGGTAATTTTCAGCCTGGTGAGCCCCGCGGCCCTCGCTTGCACGTCCGCAGTGTTGACCTTGCATGCGTAGGAAGCCTGCTCCATTATCGCGCGCAGCGACCACGGTGTTGCTGCCCTGGTACGCTGCATAGAGACTGTCCTCGCCGACACAGACTGTCGACAACAGCCTACAGCCGTACTTCCACCACCGCCTCTTCGCCTGTCCACGCAAAGCCGACCTGTGCACCCTGCGCGCTGCTCTGTTTGCATCTGGAACTGCTCCGCACTTGCGCACAAGCCATCCGCTATATACTGACTCGCACGGGACCGGTGTATGTCCTCCAAGGCACTAGGACCAACGAGCCACATCCGCAGTTAACGCCTTGATCTGCGAGGCTCGCCGCGACTTGGGCGCGCTAGAGGCCGCTCCTGCCACCCCAGCCACCAAGACCGCCGAGTTGGAGGGGAGCCTCATCGCGTCCGTCGAAGGGACCGCTTGGTACAGAATGCGGAGCTCACCGCTTTCAAGGAC
>JABYQO010000063.1:0-65158 GCA_022606155.1 Trametes elegans | reverse complement strand
CTAACCCAACCCTAACCCTAACCCTAACCCTAACCCTAACCCTAACCCTAACCCTAACCCTAACCCTAACCCTAACCCTAACCCTAACCCTAACCCTAACCCTAACCCTAACCCTAACCCGAGATCTTGGAAGAAGCGCCGGAGGGTGCGCGGTTGCGCGGGATCGAAGACAGGTGCGCTCGAATGTCGCGGAGCTGGTATCGTGGGGCGTCGCTCCGCAGGGTAAGCGTGTGCAAGGGGAGGCTCGTCATTGCGGTCCGTCATTGTGGGGGGACTATGTTCGCGCGAAACGGGAGGCTCTGGTTGCGTTGAACGCGGTGGAGAAGACAACGTACTCTGTGTGGGAGACGCGTCAACTGGAGAGAGGTTTGTGTGGGGAATCCGCGGGCTAGCGAGCGGGGTGGAGAAGAAAGAGAAGGAGTCTTCCGCCGCGATGGGGGAAGGGAGGGGTGGCTGTTGTTGCTGTTGCGAGGGAAGGTCCGCTGGCGAGGCTACTATCCGCAGAGCCGTCTCGCGGATCCAGTCACAGCGCGAGGGGTCTTCTTCAACAAGGACGCGGCTACGCTCGAGAAGCGCGAGGACTGGGTCGAGTACCGCAGCGAGTTGTTCACGGTTCAGGTAGTTCGCGAGTTGGCGGTACGTCTGGGTGAACTTCCCAACGATGAATTCTTCTGCAAGAAACGGTTGTATCGAGCAGGAACGTGCTCGGGGAGGAATCGCGAAAAGGAGACGGCGCGGTAGCCGTCTAGCTAGGAGGAAGCCGACTGTGAGATGGTTGCTCACCCCCCTGCGGTGGTCACCAAAATGATGCTCCTAAACAACACCCAATCGCCGACATAGAGGGCCGAGCGCCTTTGTAGGGCGAGGCCGTCACGAGATTCCGTGAGAGGTGCGCGGGTGTACCGCGAGAAGGAGCGAAGCAGGAGGAGGTTAGAGTCGGGGTGCCCTGGCTAGAGGCAATGCGCAGTGGGGTGACGTGGCAAAGGCCGAGGGGAAATGCAAGAGTCGCGGGTTTCGCGAGTTGGATTTCGCAGTCTCACGGAGTCGCGAGTTGCAGGTCGCAGTTGCAGTCGCAGTTCGCAGTAAAGTCGCAAGGAGTTCGCGGGCGCAGTGTAAGCTCAGTGTTGAGATCCCGAGAAGGGGGAAGGGGGAATCTGAATTGCCCGGCCCTTCGCCGTGTATTTTACAGGCCGAGTCCATAACTAAGTCCATCAATAAATAACACAGAAAGTCCGCGGCCGCGGGGTCCCGCCCGCGAAGAGTCTGGGCCCGCGTCGCGATGTCCCACTATCACGGGACCGCGCCTCCGCGCCTCGAGTCCGCGAGCGCCCGGAACCAGGCCCGCAATGGCCGGAGATACGTCCTCCGTCCTGCCCAAGTCCGTCCGTGGCCTATGTGCATCCGCGGGCGGCGCGCGAGTTTGCGAACGGAGCAGCGCGGCCGAGAAAGTTCGAGTAGCGTCCGCCGCGAGGATACCGCGAGTCCGCTAAAGCGGCAAATCGGGGCCTAGCGAGGCCCTGGGCGCGTCAGCGCGTCTTGGCCAGCACATTCTGTGTAAGTGCAACCCGCCAAACCCTATGCGCCAAACCTGCTAACCCCTCATTCTTGGGACCTCCCCAACAGCATCGGGCTTACGCGGTGCGTGTGGACAATCAGCATGTTCCATTGATCCCACCCACACCCACACCCACACCCACCCACCGCCCATGGCTGTCACTACCTGCCTTTTTGGCAAGGCTGATGCGCCCCCTCAGGCACGTCTGGGATGAAGTGCGCCTGGCCACCTGCCAGTCAGTGCGCGTTCAATGCCCCAATGGGCACGTCATTGTCTTTGACCGGATCCAGCCCCCCCTCACCGGCCCCGCAGTCTGCTCGCCCCTCTTCCCCTTTTTCCAGTGGCTCGGCCACCACATCTTTAAAGTGGTGACCCTTAACATAATCGACTGCCTCGACGGCGGCGAAATAACATTCGCAGCGCGCGGCACCATCGGCGCCACCTCGGTCGTTATCAAGACCGACATTTTGTACGACGACAATGACAATGACAACAACGACGACAACGACAACCCCATAGAGCGCGAGGTGACCCTCGAGTGGGACCGCCTCACTTCAGCATTACCCCATGACCCTCGAGTGGCCAGCGCCCTCCCCATCCCAGCCTACTACGGTCTCTTCTCTGGCCCATGATCCAGCATCATTCTCATGTCTGACTGTGGCGACCCCATCGACAACTTCCCACACCTGGAGGAGCGCCTGCAGTAAGTCTCATACACCCACATATATACCTGGTTGAAGCCTTGAACCTTGAACTAACTGTGACATTCAAGTGAGGCACAAACCCAGGCCATCGCCACAATGCACAACACCAGCATTGACGTGCAGGACATCGCTGGTTGTAACACACTCTTTGATGGGTCCAGGGTGCGCATTATCAACTTTGTGTAGGGGTTTCTCCATCGTTATTGTATGTACTGCTGTTCCCGCTGTTTTTTGTATCTCTATATATACAGTTCCACTCTAAACTATTTGTGCCTGACACACCCACGTAACAACCACTGTTAGATTGTCTGGTGCACAAGCACTAGTGTGCTAGTGCTCACATAAAAAGAGCATTCTGTTCACAATTTATGTCCATCTACCAGTATGCAAGCCTGTTGTGTATGCGCGCAAGACTACCCCCAAAACCAGCGCACCAGCGCACTTGCGCTGGTGCGCTGATTTTGAGCCCTGTTTTGTGGTAGCGCAAGACTACCCCCAAAACCAGCACACCAGCACACTTGCACTGGTGCGCTGATCCAGAGGCCTATTTGGTATGCGCGCAAGACTACCCCCAAAAGCAGTGCACCAGCGCACTTGTGCTGGTGCGCTGATCCAGAGGCCTGTTTTGTATGGGCGCAAGACTGCCCCCAGAACCAGTGCACCAGTGCATGTGCGCTGGTGCGCTCGTTCACGGGCGTCTCTGTCCCTACCCCTTACCTCAGGGCGCTAGTGCTAACCCTGACCCCCCCTACTTTTTCCCTATAAATTTGTCACCTGAGGCTAGGTCACATGATCCCTGCCATATATAGGCAGAGGACACCCATTTGGGTAACCCTACAAGGGCTCAACTGGGGTTAAATCTAGGGGTTATTTCTACTCTGGGCCATTAGAAATACTTCTCATAATTTCCACCCTCTCAGCAGGTACCCAAGACCTCTGGCTACGTGCTGAGGTGGTCCATAAAGCGATAACCCCGCTCATTGAGTGGTAAAGCGACTGCCAATCCAAATTTTTGGACTGTCAACCAGCTGCATGGGGCATGCGGCCCGGGTTATATGGATAGGGCACCACGCATAGGGCCGCCCGCATTTCACTTCCTTACTACAACTACTATGACAACGCCCGATCAGTGAGTATGTATGTATGTATGTACCTACACAATCGCTACCACCACCCCCAGATGAAACACATGCGGTAATAACGAAGAGCGTGTGTGCGTGTGCGTGCGTGTGCATGCCGAGAACCAAGAAGAATAAGTGAGAGCAGGGCAAAGAAAAAACCATGGCGAAACTCGAGGGCGAGTGCGCCCGTGCAGAACGTCTTCAGTACTGAAAGCATAGTCCCCTGACGGGAGCGATCGTTCGATCCGTGTCCGACCACGCGATCTGGTGGTGCGCAAAACCAGGCGGCTAATACCGCACGCCGTCCTCCAAGCAGAGTTCTTCGCCCTCGAGCACGCGCAGCCCCTGCTCCTCGTCGATCGGATCCAGACAGAGCCAGCGTTCCTTCCCCTGCCGCGCGACGCGCCAGAACCGGCGCTCGACGCGCCGGGCCGGCGCCGTGAACCGCACGTCGGGCACGAGGATAGCGGGCGGGGAGAGTTTCCCAGTGCCGGCGGCGGCGACGACGGCCTGGGAAACGTCGTGCTGCGCCTCCGGGGACCAGATCGAGCTGGGCGGGGGCGACGGCGACGTCCGCACGGACGACGATGGCGTCGGGGGCGCGAGGGCGGGGTGCGCGGCGTCGAGGAGGAGCTCGACGCAGATGTAGCGGAGCGCGGGGATAGCCTGCGCGAGTCTCCGAACGAAGGACTCTGTGCGGGAGTCATGCGCGCCGACGGGGGGCGCGGCGAGCGGCGAGATGGGCTCGGCGCCGTCCTCGCGGTCGTCGTCGGCGGGCATGCGGTCGAACGGGACGGAGGTCCGGTCCCAGCGGAGGACGAGGATGGTCAGCGACGTGGCGAGCGGTTGTAGGATGTCCGACAAGTCGCCCTGAACGCAGGTATGAGCGCCGTGTTCGGTTGTGAAGCCGCGCGGTAGGACTCACCGTGACGTCCGGCCAACGCCCGACCTCGTCCACGTTTAGGACGAGCTCCTTCAGGCCGGACCAGCCCCGGCGACCGTCCTTGTCCTGGACGAACAGCCTCTTGAGCCCTGCGCGGGTGTGTTCGCCCGAGCCGGGGGCCCACCAGCCGCGGACGAGCCCAAGAGCGAGGCGCGCAGGCCTCGTGTCCGCCAGGATGCGCCGAAGCTGCTCCACTTCATCGATGGCGTGCTGCCTCCTCCCGCGTCGGTTTGTGGTCCCACCGCCGGTGTCCATGGCCGGGGCGACGGCGCCGACGGAGAGCTCGCGGACAGGGCATGTGAGGCCTAACGCGTACAGGCCCGGTGCGAAGCCGCGCACGCGCGAGAGAGGCGAGAAGGAGCTGTACATTTGTGAAGTGCGGTTCGCGTCGCGGGTGGCGTCAATGGGGGGCAGCGGGGGAGGTGTGTGCTTGGGACCGTTTGCGGGCTTGGAGTGGTGGTGGTCGTGGTGCGGGGGGACAGGGGGGCGGACGGCGCAGCCGTCGTAGGGGGTGTAGACGTAGAGGTCGGCGACGGCGGGGAATGCGTGGACGAGCGGGGTGACGGTGGGCACGCCGGCGATGCGGAGGCGGAGCTCGCGCACGGCGGGGTAGCGGAGCCTGTCGGCGACGGTGACGATGACGGCATTGGACGCACGGAGGACACGGAGGGAGGACATGGAGTGGACGAGGAGGGGGATCGGATCTGGAAGGACGGAGGGGGCGTTCGCGGCGGGAGTGGTGGCGGGACTGGGTGCGGGGGTGGGGAGGTGGCCATTGGGGAGGGAGGGGATGAGGGTAGGGGGAGGGGAGGGGCAGGACATGACAGAGGCGACCCAGTGGTCGTCAAAGTCGACCTGGACGTCTTGGAGGCGACAGCTGAGGGCGGTGAGGAGCTCGGAGGCTGTCGGACCGACGTGAGAGAGGGAGAGATGAGTGAGGCGGGTGCAGGCGGCGAGGGCGGTCGGAATGGCAGGGTCGAGCGCGAGGAGAGGCTCGAGATGAGAGAGGGAGAGATGGGTTAGGGAGGAGGCGGCGGCGGACAGGATGCGGAGGAGAGCGTGAGTCGGGAACGCGGGGGAGAGCTCGGAGGGCGGGATGGCGAGGGCGAGGGAACGAAGGAGAGGTCCGTCGGGTGGCGAGGACGGGCGGGAGGGGCCCGCGGAGGGCGAGCTGGGGACAGACTCGTACGCGGAGTCGGTCTCTCGCCCACTGTCTTCGTCCGAGTCGTGCTGTGTGCTGTGTGCTTTTGACGGGCAGCGCCGGAGGTTGTCCATGAACGGTGCAAAGCTCTCGACGGCTTCGGCGGAGGCGAGGACGATGCCGGCGTGGGCAGGATCGTGCGTCCATCGTTGAAGAGATGGTGGGGACATGGCGTGTGCGGCGAGGATAGGTGTTTGTCTGAAGCACTGGGTACGCGGGCGAGGGCAGAGCAAGGCGGGAGAGAGTGCAAGTAGACCGTCCGACGGGGACAGCAGCGACGATCAGACAGCGACGACCGGTCAAACCGGCGCGCGCTCAGGCAGAGACGCAGCAAGGAGAGAGCAGGGCGCGAGGGCGGGAGGCGGGGCGAGGGCGGGAGGCGGGGCGAGGGCGGGAGGCGGGGCGAGGGCGGGAGGCGGGGCGAGGGCGGGAGGAGAAAACGAGATGGAGAGAGCGCGCGTGTGAGTGAGCTGAATTGGGTACGCGCCTCTTCCGGACCGGTGAGCGCCGGCGGGGTCGACGTTCACGCTCGGCGTCGAGAGGGGGGCTGCTCCTGACGTGCTCAGTACTGTACATCCCACCGTGATAGCCGACGGCCTCAGTGCTCTCAACACCCGTCGAGCTCCGCCACGGATGTCGGCCGCCCACCGCTCATCCGTTTCGTGACCACCCCCCGCGCGCTCGGGTCCGTCCCGTTCGAGCTGCTGACCAAACGGTTTCCCAGCGCACACTTCCACCGAGCAACGTCCCCTACGCTGCCAAGCGGTCGCTCATGCTCCGCTTCCGGGAGCGGTGGGAGCCGCACGCGCACGCTCCAGCCGCTGCCGAGACGGTGGAATGCACAGGACGGATATTGGCGCCCAGTGTGGGCGAATCACGTGGGACTGACGAGAGCCGACCGGCGCCTGATTGGCGTCCGTGTGACGAAATCCGACAAATCCGAGCGAACGCAGGTCGAATCGAACAGAACGCCGGCACGTGCGACGCTGATGACGTCATCCGCCCATATATCCTCGCGCGCGCCGTCCTCGTCCGTCCTTGCTCATTCCCTCCACCGTCCTCGAACTCATCCCACCCGACGACGACAACGACGGCCATGTCTGTGCTCACTGCTCTTGCTCGCTCTGCTGCCCGCGCCGCCCGCCCCGCGTCGCGCGCGCTCCCCACCGCCTCTCTCTCTCTCGCTGCCGCACGCGGCCTTCACACCCTTCCCAAGCTCGACTATGCATACGACGTCCGTCTCTCCCCTTCCTCCTCTCCAGTGATCATACTCACTCTCCCACAGGCCCTCGAGCCCCACATCTCCGGCCAGATCATGGAACTCCACCACAGCAAGCACCACCAGGCCTACGTCAACGGCCTCAACGCCGCCGAACAGTCCTACGCAAGCGCCCCCTCCCCCAAGGACCAGATTCGTCTTCAGCCCGCCCTCAAGTTCAACGGCGGCGGTCACATCAACCACTCCCTCTTCTGGAAGAACCTCGCGCCCGAGTCCCAAGGCGGCGGTCAGCTCTCCTCTGGCCCCCTCAAGGACGCCCTCGTTGCCGACTTTGGCAGCGTAGATGGTCCGCCTCCGCCCTCTCCTCTCCTTCCCCTCCCCGTCACTGATCAGCCTCTCTGCAGCCTTCAAGAAGAAGCTCAACACCGCTACCGCTGCCATCCAGGGCTCCGGCTGGGGCTGGCTCGGCTATAACCCCGACACCAACAAACTCGAAGTCGTCACCACTGCCAACCAGGACCCCCTCCTCTCCCACGTCCCCATCATCGGCATTGACATCTGGGAGCACGCCTTCTACCTCCAGTACCACAACGTCAAGGCCGACGTCAGTCTCGCATTCTCCCAACCGACCGCGTCACGCTAACCTCGTCTTGTAACAGTACCTGACCGCCATCTGGAACGTCATCAACTTCAACGAGGCCGAGCGCCGCTACATCGAGGCTAGCAAGCAGTGAGCTCGCTGCCGTTTCGGACTTTGGAGCCGTGCCAAGATCGGAGGGAACGGACTTGACTGTACATTAGATCCTCGCATGCATATATCATTGCTTTCTCTTGTACCGACAACTGCATGTCCCCGCGCTACCCGGTGCGCATCATCCGAATTCTACTCCCGCGCGGGGGAACATGAAAACAGTCACAACAATGTACGCAACAAGACAACACACACCAACAAACCACCACCCGATCCATCATCTCTCATAGCCCAAAATTGCACAACGCCTTCTGGACGACCTCCAGCTTCCGCTTCTTCACCACCAGCGCGGTGCGAAGCGCGACGACGTGCGGGTCCTCGGCAACGTAAGCCGTGCAGCGCGCGTCCGCGTTCGCCGACCCCAGCCTGAGCTTCTCGATGAGCACGCCCTGGAGCGCCTCCGCATAGTCGTACAGAAAGTGCAAGTCAATCGAGAGCGGCACGATGTCAATGAACCTCTGACACCATGCTCGTCAGCAGCACGGCCCACGCTGCCCAGGGAGACACAGACCCGCCGCGCACCTTGTATGACACCTGGAAGTACGCGCGCACCTCCGCCATCACCTCCAGCTCCTCCTGCCACGCGTCCGGTGGGCGCAGCCTCGCGAGGTCCTCCTCCGCCACCACGATCCCGAGCTTCGCGAGCTCGCCGAGCGCGTTCCTTAGCCTCACCCGCTCCGTCTCCGACAGCCTCTTCACCGGCCGCGGCACGCCGAACGGCAAGTCCGTCCGGGGCCCCGCCGCGCGCCCCAGGCCCGCAGTGTCAGTGTCCCCGCCGCTGTCCTCGTCGGAACCGTCCCCGTCCTCGTCGGAACCGTCCCCGTCCATGTCGTCCCACGCGAAGACACTAGGACCGGAGGCCACGACGGGCGCGTTCGCGCGCGCGTGCTTGTACTGCGCGAGCTGCTCGTCGCGCCTCTTGGCGAGATCGCGCGTGTTCTGCGTGAACGGCGGCGCGGTCTCGAGCCGCAGGATCGTGCGCAGGTGCGCGCTCGTCAGGTCCGCGCGCAGGTCGGCCTGCTCCATCACCGCCGGGCTGTACGGGACGCGTCGGGGCGTGAGTACTGCTGGCAGTGACGCGATAGGACATGAGGAGATGACACACCCGATGACCGCCTTGAGATGGCTGAACCGCTCGAACCGGTGTCGGATGAGTTCCGTGAGGGTGGCCTTGAAGCTCCTCTGGACGCGGTCGAAGCACGCGGTCGTGTGCAGCGCCCACGTCTGCTGGAAGTCGTGGATGAGCGACCGCTTGGCGGGGTACGGGATGTTGTTGGGCAGCTCGCGCGTCACCGAGCTGGGTCCGTCCGGTGTCAGCACCGCCCACACACACCTAACGCAGACGTCTGGACACGTACGCGCGGATGTGCTCCCTCACGTCGTCCAGATAGAGGAACTTTGTCTCTGCCACCCGCCGCCTCTGCTCCGCCGGCCGCTCGTCCTGGACTGGCACGTACTTCGATACCTGCCGCTTCTTGCTCTTCGGCTTCTGCGGGTTCTCGCACGGCAGAAACGCTGGGGCGGTGCAGACGATCGCGCGCTTGAACGCGTCGTACGCGCCCCGGTTCGCCTGCACGAGCTGCGGTCGGCGCGAGGAGCCCTCGACGAGCTCGGCGACGTCGGTGCAGAAGCGCGTGACGAGATCGAGAACGAATGCCGACGGCTCCACCGTCAGCGCCGGCGGGAGCGGCTCGAGCTGCCTGTTCGTCGCCTCCAGCTGCACCGCGACCTCGCCCAGCAGCCGTGGCAGGCTGCCTCACGTGTACATACGTCAGTACCCGGGGCGACGGTGAACGGGGGGTGGACGCACCAGTCGCTGATGATGCGCGTGAGGAGCTCACTGATGCTCCGCACCAGGTTGTGAGTCCCGTACCGGTGCGGGCACGTCGACGCCGCCCACGGCTCCGTCGTGCGGAAGAACGCGCGCTCGGCGTCGCGCGCCTCGGCGGGCGTGATCCCCGCGAGCCGCTGGTCGTCGTCCGGCTGGCGCGTGCAGTAGTACCCGTGCTGAAGCGGGTGCCCGCGCCCCTCGAGCACGTCCAGCCACAGCTGCCGCCGCTTCGTCGAGCCGGGGGGAATCGTGTCTGGCTTGGTGAGCACGCCTGTGAGGCTCGTTGAGTGCGGTGTAGAGTGGAGGAATCGGGAGAGGAGCACTGACCGATGGTCCGTAGACCCTGGGGATCTGCGTGCTTCGCGATACGCGCGGCCTTTTGGTTCTCAATGTCATCTTTCGAACCGGTCAACGCTCATCCAGGGTGAGGTACTCTAGTGCTTACCGCTCATTGGCAGCGCGACGAGGATGAGACAATTGCCGTCAACATAGGACGTGACAAGGTCCTCGACGAGTTTGACGACGTCCGCCTCTGCATTCTGCACGATACCTGCCCCGTGCACATGTCAGGGCATCGCTTCCAACCCCGAAAGTCATACGAGTCACTCACCGGGAAGGTCCACAAATGACAGATCCACCAAGTCCGGCCCCTTCAAGTCCACACAGATCGTATTGCGCGAGAACGCGAGCGCCTTCCCTCCGTCCGGGTCCCTCCCGCGCTTGACGTCCTCGAGATCCATATTTGAATACTTCCTATACGGCGTGGAGACACTGCCGCTCAGGATCGCCTCCTGCGCGCGGCGCAGCATCGGCTCAACCCCCGCCTTGTCCGTCAAGAGCACGCCAAACGGCACCTCCTGCACCTCCTCCAGGCGGTCCCCCGCGTCGTCGTACTCCCACCGAATAGAGATCTGGCAGGACCAGTCGTCCGCCGCGTGCGCGAGCCGGCACTCCATCGGGCAGCGCGTGCACGTCCCCGCGTCGCGCGGGACACTGATCTGCAGCAGACGGTGAGCGGCCCCACGGCGATACGGAGAGGACGGGAGACGCACGCCGGAGATGGCTTCGACCAGGCTGGACTTGCCCGCGCTCTGGTTGCCGATGACGACGATGCGGGGGAGGTCGAGGTATACCTGCGCCCTGGAGGTCCACGCACGGTCAGCCCCACACACGCATTCCAAGACGGGGGGACTCGCCCGAGAGCGCGGAGCGTGGTGACGAACTGGATGAGCTCTTGGCTCGTCTTCGTGAATGTGGTGTCGTGTAAAAGCGAACGGTCGGCATCGCCGAGTACTGGTGTATGGTCGGAACCTGTCTCGGGCTGAGGGGAAGCCGAGGACAACATCCCGCGCGTCGGAGGTCGAGACAATACGAGTGGCGGTTGGAGTGAGCGCGGACTGACAGCGCCAGGTCGAGCCGCAGACTCTATAAAGGCACACTCCGGGGTGCGCTGCGGTAGCTGAGTAGGCGGGCCCGTCACCCCACGCTGTCTCGCCTTTTCTCAGAGAAAGCTACACCTTGGAGCTTCTGGCATATCTTGGGAGAGCATCCGGCGCGGAGTGTGTGGGCGGCGTGCGCTGCGGTATGATTCGGACTGCAGCTGGGAGAGAACAGGGAGTAGGGGGGGATATGCCGCTTGCTACCGAGGCAGCCGATTCACGGTTTCAGGTCTTGACAAGCCAGCACCGAGTGCCCCATGTCGGTTGGCTGGCTGCCGGGCACAAGTGGTGGTGGCAGACAGAGTAGTGCTGGATGGAGCTAAGTGCACGGTCATCGTACCTCTCCTTGACCCTGATAGATGTGCTAGCATGTCCACTCGTGGCGCCGCATCGCGGCGCGGTCGTGCCATGCATTCCCTATCACGACCTCAGGTCCCTGGTGTCCAGATACAAAGTAGTGAGACGTGCCGCAACCACCGAAGCGTCAAGTCAGGCGCTCACCGACAAGGCCAGTACACAAGATTACGCAGAGCAATACACAGCAGTTTCCAACAAACACAGGACACACTCACGACTCGATATCCGTACACCCACCGCTTTTCAGAGGGCCGCTGAGCACGTACTGGTCCCTCCGCTCGCTGAACACCAGGTCCCGTACCGCCGGCCTCTCCGCCATTGCATGCAAGCGCACGAGTCCCTCGACGCTCACCGCCGGCACGCCCTCTTCAGAGTCCGCCCGGACGGGGTCCAGGACGAGGACGTGCCCCCGCGTGCTCTCCATCCGGGCATTACGGCCGGCTCCGCGAGCAGGCGTTGCGCGTCGACCGCGCACGCCGGCGAGACCCCGGGTGTGTGGGCCCTCGCCTGCAGTCTTGGGCACGAGCGCGTCGTGTTGCGCATCGATGGCGCGCAGCGCGTGGAAGAGGCGTGCGACGCGCCGGAGAGGTCGGCGCACGAGAACGTTTCGTACATGAGCGGCTGGGAGATGATGCGGTCGGCGAAGACGGCGCCGCGGACGAAGAGTCCTCTGCGGCTATGTTCTCTCGGTGTGCTCGATGGACGAGAGCACGCTCGGCGTTGAGAGGATACCCGCCGCGTACGATCCTTACATCTCCTCGCTAACATGTTTCGTCGCTCTCGCATTTTGACAGTTCGAAAGCTTCTTTGTTGCGCTGCCGACCCGTTTATGCTTTTGTGATATATATTATACCACCCCGCGTACAGCTCCTCTCCCTCTGCACCACCTCCGCCTTTCAGCTACTCGTTCTTTTTATGCTGTCCACCGACACCGCCCCCGCCTCTGTCTCGCGCGTTCACGACCCCGCGCCGAGTCTGGGCGACACCGCGGCCGACCCATACTCCCGCTGGGAGCCAAAGCAACTCCAGAGCTTCGTCGACATCTGCCGGTCCATCGGGTTCGTGACCTGTTCTGTGTACCTTCTTCTGTCCTTTGTCGTTGACTTGACTCTCAACAGCGCGCAGTCCGACATCAACCTTCCCCGTGTGGCTGTCATAGGCAACCAAAGCGCTGGCAAGTCCAGCCTCGTCGAAGGCATCTCTGGTGTGCGTATACGCAGTACGCGCACGCTCTCCCACTCCGAATATTAATCTCCTACTCCTCGCCACAGATCACCGTTCCACGCGATGCCGGCACCTGCACTCGCTGTCCCATCGAGCTTCGTCTCTCCAGATCAGACGCGCCTTGGTCCTCCCGCGTCTCCCTCCACTGGGAGTACGATCCCTCCGGGAAGCCTCTCCCCCACGTGACCGAGGTGCCCTTCGGTGACCCCTTCACCGACAAGGGCGATATCGAGCTTTGGTTGCGCCGTGCACAAGCCGCGATACTCAGCCACCACCAGAAACACAACCCCGCCGATTTTCTCGACAAGGACGGAGAAGATCTTGCGGAACTGGCCAGGCGGGCTGTCAACAAGTTCTCGCGCAATGTCGTTTGCGTTTCCATCAGCGGCCCCGATCTGCCTGACTTGTCGTTCATTGACTTGCCAGGTATGTATGCCTGTCTCTGACTTCAGTACTCCCCAAAAAAGCTCACCTGGTTTCCAGGCCTCATCCAGAATGAGAACTCTGACGGGGACATCCGCCTCGTCGAAGAACTTGCCAAGTCGTACATCTCCAGCAGCAGCACGATCATCTTGGTTGTCATGCCCATGACTGGTGCGTTCGTCCGTCAAGTTTGGGATGTTCACTGACCGCTCGTACAGATGATATTCAGAACCAAAAGGCGGCCCAGCTTGCTCGCGAATACGACGCGACTGGAACCCGCACTATCGGTACGTTCCTACGTGCAGTCCCCCCCTGACCACCGACCCACACTCATCCGACATCAGGCGTGCTCACCAAGCCCGACGCACTTCCAGTGGGCGCCCTTGGCGCTCAGCGGGGCTGGCTTGACGTACTCGAGCGGCGCGCGCACCAGACCGAGCACGGCTACTTCTGCACGCGCCAGCCGGACGACGCTGAGCGCAAGCAAAAGATCACCCCTGCCCAAGCCCGCGCCGCAGAGGACGCGTTCTTCGCGACGCAGATGCCCTGGGCCGCGTCCTCCCACCGTGACCGTTTCGGGACGCACAACCTCACCCAGTGCATCAGCGAGCTCCTCACCGGTCGCATCCGCACTTCGTATGTTACCTTCCTTTTGCACACACGGCGCGTGCTCTCACATTTTATCTTGCGCGTACCAGGCTGCCGGACGTCGAGCGCAAGGTCACGACGCAACGCACAGATGTCATCCGGGAGCTCGCATCGCTCCCGCCCGAGATCGCAGACGCGCAGGCGCAGGCATTCACTCTGGTCGGCGCGTTCTCGGCCGACGTCGGGCAGGTCGTCGAGGGCTCGCCGACGCACACGACGCTCGTCCACGCGAACAAGCAGTCGTACGCGGCGCTTGCCGCGACGATCTTCGCGACGAGCCCGCCGTTCGTCCCCCATCTGGCCGCTCATGGTCTATTCGGCAAGGTTCCCGACCTCGCGTCGCTGAACCTGTACGGACAGAAGCCCCTCTACCTCGATACCGTCAGGCAGCGCATCCAAGCGTGTGTCTCTCTTGTCTTCAGACTCGTGAGCAGCGCATGTTTACTGACCTTGGCGTGTCCCGCAGGTCCGTCACCCGCGAGCTGCCCAACAACGTCCCGTACGCCGTCAAGCGCGCCTTCATTCACGACTTCCAGCGGACCTGGGAGGAGCACGCCTTGCGGTGCGTCGACCAGGTCGAAGGCGCGTTCAGGCGTGTACTCGGGGAGCTCATCGAACGCCACTTCGGCCGCTTCCAGACCATGAAGCGGGCTGTCCGGTGCGTCCCGCTCGTCTCCCGACTTTGCCTTGCGCGGTCCGCTCACACCGATGGTCCACAGCATGGTCGTGTTCGAGTTGTTGGAAGAACACAGCACGACGACGAAGCGGCAGGTGGGGTACCTCCTCAAGTACGAGTCCAACCCGCCCTCGACGCAGAACGGGCGCGACTTTGCCGACGGCCGGCTCAAGTACCTCGAGATCTACAAGACCGCCCGCACGCAGACGATCGAGGGCTCCACGGCGGCGAAGCAACCCGCTGACTCGCAGCAGTCGAAACCATTCCAGTTCGGTGAGCGGCTCGTCGCGATCATTCACCACGGCACCGGAGCTGACCCTGTGGACCGTAGGGGCCAACTCAAGGCAAGGCGCCTTCAATCTTCAACATCGGGTCGGCGGGTCAATCCGCCCCCTCCGCGTCCCGGACGACGTTCCCTCGAAGCAACGCCTCCCATGCTAAGCCAGAGCCGATCGCACAGGCCACTGGCCAGCCGGACTCCGCGGATCCGGACATCCCTCACGCTTCCGAGGGAGGCGCTCCCGATGATGGGTACGAGGACGAGCTGGAGCTGATGGCCGAGGTCCGCGCGTTCTTCGACATTTCCTCCAAGGTACGCCTCCCTTGCGGATCGGGGCCGTCCACACGCTGACCCCGCCCATCCCCCACAGCGCACGGTGGACAACATCCCCGCAGCGGTCGACGAGCACATGCTGCATGCGTACGCGCGCGCGCTGCAGGACGCGCTCGTCGCGCGCCTCGGACTCACCGCGCCGGACGCACGCGCGCGCTGCGCCCGTCTCCTCGCCGAGGACGCGTGCGTCGCCGCCCGCCGCGCGGACCTGCGCGCGAAGCAGGCGCGGCTCGACGGTGTGCAGAAGGCGCTCCGTGAGTTTGGCTCCGAGTGAGCGGGGAGAGCTGTTTCTGTCCCCGCCCGGGCATCGGTGCGGGTCGGTACGTCGGTGCGGTCTGTGCTGTCGCGGGTCCGTGGATGCTATGATTGCTGAGATCGTCGTGTGTGATGTTACATGGGTGGGATATCATGCGGTTGTCCCGTCGCGCGATCTCATCACCCCCTTATTCGTGTTCCCTTGACGGTCCGTTGTGGCACAGGGATCTCGGTGACGAGTATGGAATATGCTTGTCACGCAGAAGCCCCGCCCGTTCGCCGCCCATGGTCGCAGGAGGATCAGCCCCGTCACGCTGCAGCGCGTGCAGGGGCTTTGCGTCCGCGTGTAGTCGAGCAAGGAGTCGAGCAAGGAGTCGTTGTTCTACTGCTACGCTGGGGTGAACCAGCATGGGCCCGGACAGAGAGACGTGAATTTGCGCCAACAGAGCTCACCTCATGGCCTCCTGCAATGCATATGAGCCGGCGAAATGGATGACGAGCGCTGAAGTAGCCAGAATGGCTTGCACGTCGTGCAGAAAATCCATCGGAATGCGTATTCAGCCCGAGTCCTTGCGACGGTCGGAGATGAAGAAGCGTGTAGACGGATGCCATCTGCCATGCTCTCCAACACGACTAGATCAAACGAGTCAGTGTATGAAAGACACGCGGGCATTGGAAGGTGGTTCCTTCTGCGTTCGCCGCCTGATTTCTTCTAGGGTCAGTAGAAGTCCCGGCGAATCCGGCGAGGACCCCAAAGACGATGAGTACGGGACGAATAGCGGTGTGGTCTGAACGAGCTCCGTCTCCAGACTCACAGCGACAACCGGGCCTTTACTCCCATGGACCAAATGCTCGGCCGCGGTGCAGAACGCCGCCACTGCAGTAGACCCAGCGGCGGCACCGACAGAGTTCAACACTCGAGGCCAATTCGCTACCGCATCACTGGCAGACGTAGGAGCGTACTCTTGCATCCTGTTTGGTATGGCGCGCGCTCGTGAGGGGAGACAAAATGATACTAGACGGCACGGGCCATAGGCTCACCGTACGTACAGTACCGCTCGAGTTGTAGAACAAAACTCGTACAATGACTGCCGGCAAGGATATCCTTTCCTTTGACGTAGACATTCTCTTTGCCTGCCCGTTGCAAATCCACGTAGGGCCTCTGATTCCAACCAATGCATCTATATCAGCGACGCCCGCGTGAGGGCTACAAACCAAAGTTGTACAGAGCGCGTTGTACGTTCTCCAAACGCCTCTTCTTCGACATGAGCTCGTCGCGGGTTGCGACAACGGTGGGGTCCTCCGCAACATATCCCTTGCACCGCTCCGCCGCGTTTGCGGTTCCCAGCCCGAGCCGCTCAAAAAGCCGCTCATGCAGCCTCGTCGAGAACGCGTAAAGCAAATTGTGGTCGATCGTGAGCGGCACATAGTCGATGATTCGCTGCATTCCGCACGCGCCCCGAGTCAGCGCGCCCTTGACCGTCTAAAGGAAGAGGGAGGGACAGACGGACCTTGTACGCCACCTGAAAGTACGCCCTCACCTCGGCCATGAGCTGCAGCTCCTCTTCGTACTCGTCCGCTGCGTTGAGCTTGCCCAGGTCGTGCTCCGTTAGCCCCGCATAGCCGAGCTTAGCGAGTGCCCCCAGCGCCTCCTTCAGGAGCTCGTCCTTCCTCGCTTCGTCCGCAGGTTGAGCACCGAGACACCGCTGGGAGGAGCCGAGTTCGCGCAACGAGCTTGAGGCGTGCGGTTTGCTGGCGTGCGGTCTGGCAAGACCCTGATCAACCCTGGATTTCCTCCCAGTCCCGCTAGCGCGTTCATCCGCGCTCGTGTCTTCTTCGCTCGAAGACTGGGAGTCTTCAGAACACGACTGCTCGCATTCGTCCCCGCGGGACGTCTGACCCGCCTGTACCGATGATGACGCATTCGTTCTCCCGCCGGCCGTCTTTTGCTTCTTCGCTGGCGGCGTCTCGTCCGTTCTCCTCTGCACCGCCGGGCGTTTGTGCGGATTCGAGTTCCGCGCGGGTGGGACCTTGCTGCTGGGAGAGGCCACACCTGTAGGCGCAAGTACAGGCAGCGGCGCGGAGGGGGTGACGCGCTCAGCCACGCTCTTTCCTGCGCGCGCATCCTTGTACTTCCCGAGCCACTTGTCGCGGCAATCGGACAGGTAGTGCCCGTTCTGCGTGAACGGGGACGTCTCGAGGGTGAGAATCGCGCGGATCTGCGCAAGCGTCGTCTCGGCACAACTGCCTATCAGTTCCATCGCTACCGCGCTGATGATTGCGTCTTGAGCATCACACCCGGAGTGGAGGGAATGACAACGCGTACCCAACGATTCCCTTGAGGTTGCCGTAGCCGTCAAAGTCCGCACGCACCATGTCCGTGACGGCCGCCTTGAACACTGTCTGCACGTCCGAAAAGCACTCGAGCGCCGCGTCTTCCCAGCCGCGCTGGAAGGTTTGGATGAGGGACAACTTGGCGGAGTACGGGACGTTCCCCGGCAGTTCGCGTGTCACCGACCTGCGGACCGGGATCAACGTCGCGCCCTGGGAAGCATCCCTCGACATACACGTACGTCTTGATATGCCTCCGCACGTCCTCCAGATACACAACGTTCCCCCCGCCCACCTTCTGACGCACACCATCCCCCGGGGCCGCCCTCGTATACTCCGAGACGTCCCTCGGCGCGCGCCCCTCGTCCGGGTACGGCACGAACGGCGGCGCACTCGCACGGATCGCGCCCTTGAACGCCTCGTACGTCTGTCGCACGCCCTGCACGAGCTCCGTGTGCCCGCCCTGCGCGGGCGCGCCCGTGACGCGCGCGGCGAGCTCGCCTGCGAAGCCGGTGACGAGCGCGAGCACGAACGTGGACGGCTCCGTCGTGAGCGGCGGCGGGAGCGTCGCCAGATGCGCGCTGCACTCCTCGAGCTGCGCCGCGACCTGTGCCAACAGTGCAGGAAGCCTGCGAATTGGAGCCGGGTCAGCCTCGGCGCGGATCCCAGCGGGAGGCGAAAGAGACGGACGACTCGCGTATGATCTGCGTGAGGAGCTTGCTGATGCTCTGCACCAGACACGCCGTGCCGAACCGCTGCGGGTGCTGCGAGCCCGCCCACGGGCTCGTCGCCTTGAAGAACTTGAGCTCGGCCTCGCGTGCCGCAGCGCCGGAGACGCCCCGCGCGCGCTCGTCGTCGTCTGGCTGGCGCGTGCAGTAGTACCCGTGCAGGAGCGGGTGCCGGCGGCCCTCGATCACGTCGAGCCACATGCCGCGCGCTTTGGTCGACCCGGCGGTGAGCGTGTCGGGCTTGGTGAGGACGCCTGAGCGAGAGGAGGTCGAGATGAGGATGGGCAGAATGGCGTATGAGACTGTTCGCTCACCGATCGTGCGCAGACCCTGCTGGTCTGCGAGGCGTGCGAGTCGCGCAGCCTTCTGGTTCTCAATGTCGTCTGTGGCGTTCAGGATGAGTTGTGTGGCAGTCTGTCTAGAAAGGTCACGTGCCGCTCATGGGAAGTGCGACGAGGATCAGGCTGTTTCCGTGGATGTAGGAGTCCACCATGTCCTCCACAAGCTGCACTACGTCGGACTCGGCATTCTGAACGATACCTGCAGCATGCTTGATGAGCACTTGCGATATCGTAGATAGGAAATCCGCACCTGGCAAGTCCACGAAGGACAGGTCCGCAAGTTCGGGGCCAGTGAGCTCTACGCACACGACGTTCTTCGAGAACCGGTGTGCCTTCTTGCTCTTGCTCTTCGAACGCGCGTCGGGGTCAAGGAACGACTCCATCGGGAGGTCAGGGCGAAGCACGGCCGCCTGCGCACGGCGTAGGACATTCTCTACTTGGCCTTTGTCGGTGATACGCGGTCCAAAGTCGACCTCCTGGACCTCCTCCAGCCGCTTGCCATCGCCGCCGTATTCGTAGCGGATCTTAACCTGGCACGACCACTCGCCCGACGAGTGCGAGAGACGACATTCCATGGGACAGCGCGTGCATGTCCCGGCATCTCGGGGGACGCTGATCTGTGCGAGGAGACATGTATGGACATTAGCTGGCACACAAAGGGCGGCGACATGTCGCTCGTACTGACCCCTGATATGGCTTCGACCAGGCTGGACTTGCCCGCGCTTTGGTTTCCTATGACCACTATCCGAGGGAGCTCGAGGTCGATATGTGCGCTGTGACGCGGACGAATGGTCGCCAGGTCATGACTTTGTCAACAGTTTGTGGGAGGTACGACTGCCATGGGATACTAACCCCAACGCCCTGAGCTGGCCAACAAACCCTATGAGCTCCTTCGAGCTCTTGCTGTATCCCGAGTCGAGGATCATTGCTCGCGGACTCGAGCGGTAGACTATCCTGCTATGTAACCGATGCCTGTGGTTGAGTCCTCCGAGGAATACAAAGCACAGACGCGGAGCAGAATGAAATCTGGACACAATAGTGCAGCTGGCGTAGAGCTAACGTGCAAAGTCAACAAGGGTGCCACTCGGGGACGTTGGGTTGTTTCGAAAGCGAGTCGACGTCGGAACCACAGAAACCTCCGAATATCAATATAGTGCTTGCACGTGATCGCGTCCAAACCCCGGACTGAGAGTATTGATACAGTCAGTTGGAATTCCCAAGCGGAAGCAGCATTCTTGCTGGCCGGGAGAACGATCGACAGAACATGGCAGAGGGCTATGTTGATTTGCATACAAGTACCGGCTATGACACTCAAACCCAGGTAGCGCGTATGACCTTCCGGTTTGGAGACGTACAGCGTGTCGACCCGCTCCGGCTCACCAGACCGGCCGTCCACTGCGCACCAGCAACCGTGCGGCCCGATATGAGAGCGGAGGGTACGAGCAATCAGACGCAACCACGGGATACGGACATTACCGTGTTATGTACGCAAGAGATATGAATGCAGGCGATAAACAGTAGGAGGAGATGGCCAGAGCTCTGCAAGCGAAGAAGGCACGAACAGTGGGGCGTGCCGAGCTGGACTGACGGGAGAATTGGGCGGGCTCAACACGAGGCTGCATTCTCAGCCAGCACCCGTCCCGCTGCCTGCTGCGGCTCCTCCCAGATATGGACCACCCATTCCCGCACTGCCGCCCTGCCTACAGCCGGTGCTCTGCAGCAGATTCAAATTGCGTGGTGATGCTGGTGCGCGAGAGACCAGGCGAGGAACAGTTCAAGTCCGGCTATCCAGTCACGTGACTTGGATGACGATACAAGAGTTACGTGATCCACTGCCATGTCTTTTTTCATGGCCACGAGCTGCAGAAAATTGTCGGTCAAGCACGGAGGGCACAGCATCTAGCGGAAGCAGAAGCAGAGAGACATTGGGAATGTCAGCAGGACAAGCCGATAATGCACGCGCCTGGTTACGTTCGGAGAGGGCATATAGAGACTAGCATCATGACTAAGAGACGGCTTGCGCAGTATGGCAAGATAGCGCTGAGTGCACGAGGCCAGGCGAGTGCTGGGTTGTCAAGGCGGTCTCCGAGATCACTAGAGGTGGAAGTAAAGCAGGCGACAAAGCAAGCTGGACAAGGCGCAAAGGGCGTGAGCAGAACGGAGACGACGGCGGCGACGGCGGCGAGGGCAGCGAGGACGACGGCGGAAGGAGCACTCAAACGGGAGCGGCCCATCCTGCGGGAGGCTGTTGATCTCTGTTTGTTTTCGGTGGCTACGGGCGCTTGGTCCGACCCGCACCCTCAACCTGAGCCTTGCTCTCCTCCTCCCGTCTCCTCCTGCCCCTCCCTCCCTCTGTGGCCGTCTGGAAAGCGACCAAGTCAGCGCAAACGACGACGACGACGACGAGCGAACATACGTTCCCGAATTGATGACATGCCCAGCGATGCGACCGAGGCTGCTCTAGGCTTGCTCGGGCTCACAACCGCCTTCACCAACCCTCCTCTTCCCCCCTCGTCTTTCTCTCCATCCACCATCCCCACCAAGCGCAAGCAGCCTGCCACTTCCTCCGCCCACGACGACAAACCCACCAATACAGACTCCATAGACTGTATCTGTGGCTTCACCTATGACGATGGCTTCTCCATCGCGTGCGACAAATGTGCCCGCTGGTGTCATGCCGCCTGCTTCCAAATCGTTGAGAACGAGATCCCCGACGTGTGGCTTTGCTCGCGCTGCGACCCACGACCCGTTGACAAAGAGCGCGCCATCAAAATACAGAAGGCGCGGCAGCGTGCTGCTACTGCTTCAGCCAACGCCAACAAGCGTAGAGCCAGTCCCGGAGTCGAGCGCAAGCCACGCAGACCGTCAGGAGTCGCTGCCGAGGTCGGCCACGGCCACACCAACAAGCGCAAACGTCGTGTGTCCATCACCGCTGCTGCCCACGCCCAGCAGCAGGCAGAGGACGAGCACGTTGATATCGACGAGCCCTGGCAGCAGAGCTACGTGCACATCACAAAGGACATCGTCAAGTCCGACGATGCCCGGGACCGCTTGCGGAGAGTAGCTTCGGACTGGAGAGGGGTAACCGCGATAAGTCCCTCGCCCACTCCTCTCACCCCGGGATGCTCTACTCCTGCTCTGCTCACCCCCGATGCCATTCCTTCACATCCCCCAATCACCTTGCAACCTCTCACAAACAACCCCTCCTTTCCCTCTTTGTTTGCCCATGGCAACTCATCGGTACGTCCACCGTCGTATGCCGTGCACGCTACCCAGCCCATCCAATCCTCCAAGCTCATCGCACCATATCCCTCAACCATCATGTCGACGGCCGCATACCTCGCGGATCCGTTGAACGCATACGCACACCTCGGCATGCCCAAGCCATTCGTCCACCTGATAGGCCCCCCGCTTGATGTCGCTCTGGATGCCCGTTTCACTGGCGATCAGAGCAGGTTCGTCCGGAGTGGATGTCGTCCCAACGCTGTTATTCGCCCCGTCGTGTGCCACTCGAAGAAAACGACTGCGGCAGCAGAAGACAGCCTATCCTTCGGCATATTCGCGCTCCGAGACCTCAAGCCGAACGAGGAGGTCGTGCTAGGGTGGGAGTGGGACGATGGGAATGTAGTTCACCATCTCCCAGCGCTGATCGATAGTCCGTTTGCATTTCCGTACGTGGCAGTGTCGTTCTTCCGCGCTTTCTGCTTATCCGCTCTCCAGTCCGCACGAAGTGCACCATTACCGCAACCGGATGACGTCCTTGTTGCACGCGCTCTCGTCGACTTTCACGACCTGTGCATGTGGCGCGAAGGCGCGGGACTGCGCGCTCGCACGCATGGCCGAATTCGTCGAGAACCAGACCCCGCTCACCCCATCCCCCTCGCCCCCGTCCCAGTTTGCGAAGGAGAAGAATGCGAATGCGACAAAGGGCAAGAAGGCCGACCACGGTGCTGACAACGCACCGAGCGCTACCCCGGTTGACCTTGGGCCCCTGATCGGAATCGAGCGCGGATTCCGGACGCGCGAACGGATACCCTTCTCTGGTGGAATGGGCGGTGTCGAGATGATACCCCCACAGACGTCGGAGATAGAGGCAGGGCCGTCGAGGGAATATGCTGAGCCACCGGGCGCAAGACAGCGCAAGGTGTCGTTCCCGCACGATCTCCTGAGCCCGCAGGGCAAGGGGCGGCCGGTGAAGGGCAAGGACCGGAAGGGCAAGGGTCGAGCAGACGAGGACGACATGACGACAGAGGAGAGCGATGCTGGAGACGCCGGGAAGGCGAAAGGTGCGCCTCCGCCACGATGCATTTGACGCCGTGTCTCATTACCCTAACCGCGCTATCACAGGCCGATCGCGCATACGCCGGCGCTCCAGTTCGAGTCCGCAACCGGATGCAATGGAAGTGGACGGCGACGCGCCGACGCCGACGCCGGAAGAGAAGCTTCCTCCCAAACTGCGCAAAACATGGATACGAGAGACTGCGGAAAGGCTGCGGGAGCACCGACGGCACATCTTGGAGGGCGAAGATGTGAAGATGGACCAGGCGGATTCTTCGTTTGGTACGTTCCAACCTATTCCCTATACTGTCCCGATGCTGACGCGCAGGACAGACTCGCGAGACATGCCGCCTCCACCGGTGCCTCCGTCACGAACACCTCCACTGTCCACGACGTCGACGAATCACGCGCAGTTCCCCCCGCAGACCTTATCCGCATCTACCTCGAACGACTCTACGTCTTCCTCATCGTCTTTGAAACATCCGAGGCAGCTACCAGACGGGTTCGCGTCGCCCTCCACACCATTCGCCAAGTTATCCCTCGACTCGCCCGTCGCCTCCGCTCCTTCGGCCCAGACATCACAACCGCACCTACCCACCCACTTGCGTCCGCAGTCGCCATCTGATCTACAGACAGAGGTTTCTTCCTCCCTTCCTTCCTCTCAGCCACAGCCGCGCAAGCGCAAGGTGACGACCTCGTTGTCTCAACCCTCCGAGAGCAAAGAGGCGAAGAAGCCGCGCGTAAGGACGCGCAAGGAGAAGCCAAAGGAACACGTCAAGGACAAGATCAAGCACACAGGCAGGGACAGGGACGGCGCGGGCGCGCGCACGCCGTCCACGCCCACCACGCCATCAACGCCCGCGAAGGAGCTCGACGCCCTGCCGGCGCTGGTGCGCAAGGAGAGCACCACCGCGCGGCGAAAGAAGACTGCGTCGCAGTCCCCGCGCATCGTCGTGAAAGAGGTTACCCCGAAGGAGTCCCCGCGGAGCGCCGCGTCTGCCCTGCCTTCCCCCGCTGCAGTTCCCGCGGCGCTCCCACCGCCGTCCCCGAAGCCGGCGGTGGAGGCCTTGGAGAAGCCGTCTACAGGCACGCCGACCGAGAGTGCCGCTTCTACCGCGGCAATCGAAGCCGTGTCGTCACCATCTCCAGCAGCGAGCACCCTCCCGCAGGCTCCGCCATCGGAGGCACCTCCCACTTCGCCATCTCCGAATCCGGAGGACCAGCAGAAGGAGACGGCTGTGGACATCAAGGAACGCACGTCCACCCCTGTGTCTGCTCCTGCTGAGCATGCGCCTGGATCTGAGCCTACACCTGCAGCTGCTCCGGAGGCGGCAGCAAAGGACGTGGAGATGGTCGACGCTCGACCCGGCAGCCCGCCCATTGCCCGCCAATGCTCTCCCTCGCCCGCACCTCCCGCCTCTTCATCCTTTCCCCCTCCCCAAGCGCCGCGCGAACCTCTGCCCTCCGCCGAGTCCCTATTCGACCCCGACCCGCTCCCACAACCTGCAAGCCCTCCCCGCCCTGCGACGTCCGAAACGGACGCGTCCTCCGCACAGCCACAGGAGCATCCTGAGCAGCGCCCAGCTGAACCAGACCGCCCGCTGACGCCCCCGGTCCCGGCCCCGCCGCCGCCGCCGCCGAAGGTGAAGCTGTCGCTGAAGGACTTTGCGCAGCGGAAGCGGAAGCAGCGCGAGGAGGAGAAGGAGCGCGAGAAGGCGGAGAAGGAGCGCGCGCTCGCGTCCCCGTGCGTCGACCCGCCGGGCTTGCCCGCTGAGCCGGCCCCCGCCGCGGCAGAGGGTGGCGAGCATGAAGGGGCCAGGGCTGGGGAGTGCGCGTCCGGTGTGGCTGGCGCAGAGCCCACACCTGCGCCTGCGCCCGATGTGGCAGCTAAGCAAGAGACGGTGAAGAAGAGCGAGAGTGCTGAGGACAACGCGCCTGTGGCAGTGAACGTCCCTAGCTCTGAGGTCAGGAACACCGAGGCGACGATCAGCGACGTTACTGAGGGAGACCGTGGTCACGGCCGGACGGCAGGGGTCCATCGTTCGCCTCTCGACACCGACGGGGACGTGAAGATGGCGGAGACCGAGTCGAGGCCAGAGCAGGACGCACCGATGGTTATTGATGCGCAGCCCGCAGTACCTCCTGTGGATGCAGCGCCGCGGTCGCCGACACCTTCGCCGAGGGAGCCCTCGCCCGTCACGTCGAAGCATCCTGTGGAAACCAATCTGCCACCTCCTTCTGTGGAAGTTCACTCGTTCGCTCCTCGCGTTCCCTCACCGGAGCCGGGCCTTGTCGTCGAGGATTCATTGCCTATAGAACGTCCACGAGCTGCCTCGCCTGCACCTCACTGGGAGCTGAATGGGAGGACGAGTCCTCGCGATTATCCGTCGATTGACTCCAACATCCGTTCGATTGACTCTTACCGGACGAAGGTAGAGCTGCTTGAAGACCATGTTCCGAACGGATTTGTCGTCACGCCCATCCGTGAGCGCTCTCCATACACGTCTCCTCGACAGCGTTCGATCACGCCTCTCCGGCCGCGTTCCATCACCCCTCCCTGTTACCGCTCTGTCACTTCTCCTCGCCATCGGTCCATCACTCCTCCTCGCCATCGGTCGGTGACGCCTCCCTCTCAGCGTTCGATTACGCCATACGGCCAACGCTCCTACGTGCCTCGCTCCCGTGGGCGTTCCTTCACTCCCCCTTCACGCGGGCGATCGCCGACCCCTCCCCGCGGTCGTTCTCGCACTCCTTACTCGCGTGGACGTTCCCCCACGCCTCCGTTCCGCAGCCGGTATGTCTCTCCTCCCGCGCGCGATCGCTTCGCTTCGCCCCCTCCCCGCGATCGCTACGTTTCGCCTCTTCCTCGGGACCGGTATGTCTCTCCTCTGCCACGGGACAGGTACGCTTCTCCTCCTGGGCGCGACCGGTACGCGTCTCCCCCCAGTCGCGATCGATACACATCCCCTCCCGAGCGTGATCGTTTCGTTTCGCCTCCCCCTCGGACCCACGCGCCAAGTTACCGGCAGGACAGCCGCACGCCTCCTCCGGAACCCTCCCCGAAGCTTAGCCAGCCTCGAGGAGTAGCTGCGCCTCAGGCGTCGCAGGAGGACGGTGAGATCCTGAGCCCTCCCCCGCCCAAGGCGGCACCCCTCGGCCCGCCCACGCAGCCGCGGTCCTTCTACACCGCCGTGTCCCCTCCTCCACGACGCTCCCCGCCGCCCGTCCGGCGTCCGCTCCACCCGGCGTCGTACCGGAACACGAGCTCGGCACGCCCGCTCCCAAGTGCGCCCCGTGCGCTCCGGACGCCAGGCGGCGGGTACGGCACGCCCTCGCACACGTACGCGAGCGGGGTCCAGAACGCGCCGTACTACACCCCGCGCGGCCCGTCGGGGGAACGCGAGCGCGAGCGGGACAGGGGGAGAGGGACCGCGAGCGCGAGCGCGCGCCGCGCGAGTGGGGGCGCGAGAGGGCGGACAGCGACCGGGCGTGGATCCCGGGCCCGTCCCGGAGCCGTGGGCGCGGCTGGGGCCGGTGAGCGTGGACGTGGACGCGATTCTTGGTGTGTTGTGTGCCCGCAGTGTGAGGCGGGCGGAGAAGTATAATGCTAGTCTGTACCCATACATCCCGACCCGCTTGGGGCCGCGATAGTCGCACTCTCTTTCGTTGTCGCCGGTGTCTGTCCCTTCTGCTTCGCTTCGCTGCTGTAGTCATGTTCGCCACTGACCTTCGGACACGTCCGAGGCCCGTCTTTCTTGGCCCCGCTCTACTGCTCTCCGTCTTGTTCGTGTTGCATTTCGCCGGCGCCGTCGACCGCGCACGTGTTTATGATTATCGTAGTATTATTAGTCGAGCCACGCCGTTGTAGTCCTCCCCTCCGTCGTACGTACGAATATTAATCTTGAATGGTTTATTTCACGCAGAAGGGCCGGCCCGTCTGAGCGCGAACGTAGTCACAGTCACATACATACGCCCGTGTCACGTCACACTGCTCTGGTGGCGACTTGTACGGCGCCGTCTTGGACGATTCGTGCACTTAACCGCCTGCCCCTTTGCTCTCGCCCTTCCTCTTGGTTGCGTCTGGCTCTGTGAGATACGGACAGGAAAGATCCCAAAATGCCGCCAATGTCGTTTGTGGGCCAGGTGACGAAGGTGGGGTTTATGAACAAGACCGCGACGGTCACCGTCTCGCGCTACGTCCTGCACCCCAAGACGGGCAAGGTGCGTCCTGCGTCTCTGCCCGGCCGCCGCCTGCCTCCAGGCTCGACATGTCTCTCTGGCCGAGGGCTGACACGACTGTTGGGTGTTGTAGCGGCTGGAGCGGACGAAGAAGATCCTGACGCACGACGAGACGAACCGTACGTCCCCCCCCCGCGCACACCGCACGCCGCACACGCTCACGCTCACCTCGCCGCCGGCCACAGACCTGCGCCCGAACGACACGGTGCTCATCCGGAACTGCCCGCCGATCTCGGCGCGGAAGCGGTTCACGCTCGAGAAGGTGCTCAAGAGCCCCGAGCGGGAGCGCGAGGCGCTGCACGCCCGCCAGGCCGCCGCGGCCGCAGTCCTCCAAAACGAGCAGCAGCAGCGGCCCGAGCCGTCGCTGCAATGAGCCCGATGCGGGCGGGGCACGGCACGGCGTTTGTTTACGGTTACAATAGCGGGGGCGAAGGAATACATCGGGCGGTACACGACCATTCTACCTAATTTCCGATCGACGGTGCTCTCGAGGGCGTGGGGAGGGCGGGTGGCTAGGGCAGTTGAGGGTGGTGGTGGTGGTAGATTGGATGGGTGTGTATGCTATGCAGCAGCGACGCCGGGGGGAGCGGCACCCTGGAGGGCTGTCTGAATCTCGACCAGCTTCGGCGAGGGAAGACGACGAGGTCAGCACCGGTGGGCACGCCCCGTCGGACGGGAGACACACCTCCACTTTCTTCTTCTCGCCCTTGTCGCCCAGGTCCTTGAGCTGGCCCTCTACGCGTGTGCTGTAGGGCGCGCGCGGGCACACACGCTCCCGGTCAGCCCGGTAAGCGTCGAGGGAGGGGAGACGCACATCTCGCTCCTGATAAAGTCGAGCCTGGTGTCGACGTTGTGCTTCGCCTCCGCCTGGTCCTGGCGGACGAGCACGGGCCCGACGAGCTTGTAGACCGTGTTCTGCTCTGTGAGCGAGAGGAACTCCTGCGCTCCGTCAGCGGACCGCACCGGCTGCAGGCGACGGTGGGCGCGCGCACCTTTTTGACGAGCTCGTTCTCGGACAGCTGCGCGTCGAGCTTCTGGCGGGCGTCGACGACGGACGCGAGCTCCGCCTGGATCCTCTGGAACTCGGCCGACGCGGTCTGCAGCTTTTCTTGCAGCGCGGCCGCCATCCTCGTAGTAGCAGCGCCAGTAGTACAGTGGTGCTTTCCGTCCGCGATGGGCGAAAGCCAAACAGCGACAAACAGGGCATGGTCGACGCTCACCCATCTCCTCCGCAGACGACCAGGCTCTCTTACCGACTCGAATACAACCAGACGCCGCTGGACGACGGACGAAAGACGCGCGCAGCGATGGACACTTCCCCGACGGCCCTCTTCGACTCGTATGAGCACGACTTCCAGCAGATCATCCAGAGCATCCGCGACAAGCTCGACGGCGACGCCAGGGATGCCCACGGCGGTGCGTCCTCCTCTCCGTCCCCCGCCGGGTGCGGGCAGCTGACGGGCGCGCGCGTCGGAGACAGAGCAGCGCAAGGCGGCGCTGAGGCGGGTGGAAATGGAGCTCGACGAGGCGGATGAGATGGTACGTCCCTCTCGGCTCTGACACACCCCCGGCGGGTACGGCTTGGAAGGGAGCCGTCCTGCTCCCCTCTCGCCCCATCTGGCACGCACGCACGTCGACCATGGATACTGAACTCACACCCCCACTCCGCAGGTGTCCCAGATGGAAATCGAGATCCAAGGGATCCCCCAGTCGCTCCGGCCGGCGTACCAGCAGCGGGTCAAGAGCGCAAAGGCGGACCTGCAGCGGTACAAGAAGGCGTCCAAGGACGCGCACGCGCAGCTCACCCGGGCCGAGCTCCTCGTCCGGCCGGGCGCGGCTGGGGCGGGGTCGGGGTCGAGCGACGAGCCGTACGGGGCGGCGAGCGACCGGACGCGGCTGCTCGCGGGCACGGCGCTGCTCGAGGACGGCTCGCGGCGGCTGCTCGACAGCCAGCGGATCGCGCTCGAGACGGAGGAGCAGGGCGCGGACATCCTCCGGAGCCTGCGCGGCCAGCGCGAGCAGATCCAGAACGCGCGCGACACGGTGCGTGCCGCTCCCTTCCGTCCCCGCTCGGACTGTGAGAGACGGCTGTCGGACTGATGGGGTGTGTGTGCAGCTCCAGCGGGCGGACACGTCGATCGACCGTGCGTCCGGGACGCTGAAGAAGATGATCAGGCGGTGCGTGCTCTCTGCCTGCGCCTGCGCAGGCTGCGGCGTTCATCGCGGTCCGCAGATGGTTCTGACGGGTCCCGTGCAGGATGTACCAGCAGCGGTTTGTGACGGCGGCGATCATCGCCGTGCTCGTCCTGCTCATCCTCATCATTCTCTGGGCGAAGCTCTGGCGGTAGTCGCTTGTCCTGACCTCTTTGGACAGTCTGGCGGGGGTGGACGGGAGGTAGGACGGGATGTGTGGGATGGCTTGGTAAATTATGTATATCCTCTTGTCCGCGGTGTATATCTTCCTTGGCCAGTAGTTACCGTGCTCTTGCAACACTTTCTCTTTTCGTCTCTCCTCTCGCCTCTACCTGGGATGGCTATCTACGCCGGCCCGGACGTTGGCGAGGACTACGGGTCAGGACGCGCGCCACGCGATGTGCAAATTGGCCGCGCCGCCGCCCAGTCGAGGCTGCCCCGCGCGAGGAGAGATGAGCCGGGGGCGGGCGTGCGGGGCCAGCGAATCCGCGCCCGCCGTCGGACGTGCGCACCGGGGTCCGGGGCGCGGGGCGAGAGGGCGAGAGGGGACGCGCGATCGGCTGAGGCGCATTAAATAATGGAATAAATCTGTGCGCTCCCCGACTCCCCGCCTTCTCACATCCACCACCACCACCACCGCCGCCGCCTGCCAGCACATCGCGCCCGTCGCGCTCCCCCCAGTGCTCCCCACACCCACCCCACGCACACGCAAAATCAAAACATGGCCGGCCTCCTCCAAGCATTCAAGTACGTCCCACCACCGCCCCCCCTCGGTGACGCTCACGCCCCGCCCACGCAGCGCGGCGCTCATCCGGAAGCCGATGGCGACGCAGTGCGCGACGTCTGCCGTGCTCTTTGGCGCGGGCGACGTCGTCGCACAGCAGGTGTTCGAGAAAAAGGGCAAGGACCACGACGTACGCCCCCCATCTCTCCCGCGCTCTCTCCCCGCGCCCGCTCTCATTCGTGCAGCTAACCGGGCGCGTTCGGCAGTTCATGCGCACCGCCCGCCTCTCGTTCTACGGCGGTGAGCCCCCCCCTTGCCGCCGCGCGCGCGTGCGAACCGAGCCGGCGCTGACGCGCCCTGTGCTCCCCCAGGCGCGATCTTCGGGCCCGTGCTCACAAAGTGGCTGCAGTTCCTCGAGCGCCTCAAGTTCTCCTCCCCGACCAAGGCGGTCGCCTACCGGGTACGCCCCCGCCCACGTCCCCCCCGTCGCCATCCGATCGCTTCACTGACACGGCCCCGCGCGCGCAGGTATACCTCGACCAGGGCGTCTTCACGCCAAGTACGTCCCCCGCGTCTGCCGATCCGCCTTGAGGTCGAACTGACGCGCCCCAGTGGTCGTCGGCATGTTCTTCGGCTCGCTCACCCTCCTCGAGGGCAAGGGCCTCCGCGAGGCCCAGGACCGGATACGCGAGGCGTACACGCCCACCCTCATCCGCAACTGGTCCGTCCCCTTCCCCCCTCGTGCCCCTCCGCGTGATGCGATCGCTGACGCGCGCGTGCGTGTGTGTGCGCGCAGGGGCGTGTTCATCCCCACCCAGGTGCTCAACTTTGCCGTCGTCCCGCCCCATCTGCGCTTCGTCACCGTCGGCGTCGTCTCGCTCTTCTGGAGTGCGTCCCTTCCGCGTCCTTGCCATCCGTCTTCGCCTCACCGCTTCATCCGCCCCGCCCTTTTGTGTTTCCTTCTCGCGCCCGCACCACTCCGCTGCAGACGCGTACCTCAGCTCGGTCAACGCGAAGAAGCACGTCGACGCGCCCGCAGAGCCCAGCCCGTCCGAAAAGCCCGCGCCCGCGGAGGACGAAAAGAGGCCAGAGTGAGCGTCTCCGCGGCTCATATAGACTGCTTGTATATACCTCGCACATATACCTCGCACGCCCCCCTGCTGTTAATCGTCCATAGACTGTATGCACATAACCGGCACAGCTGCTGCCTGCTCTTCCGATACTCTGGCGTGGCCTGTGACTGTCCAAAACGCGCGTTACAAGCGACGACGCGAGTGTTAGGTGTTGGGACGACGATGTGAATCGCACACTCCCGCAGTTATTGTCCACATCGGTCCTGTACGGGACCGCGCGCAGTCGTTCAGCTCGTTGTCCCGCAGGACCCGCGTCCCGCACGTGACCGCGTTTTCCGCCAGACCTCGTCCGTCCGCGGAACGGCGATGGCCTGCGCCCGCACAAACACTACCTACTCAGCTGTAGCAGTACCGATCCAGGCACCTCTCGCACGCGCCCTTGCGGTCGATCCCCAGCCCGCGGCGCGCCCTGTCCACCACCGCGCACGCCAGACACACCGGCCACTCCGGGTCCTTGCCCACCCCGGCCCCCTCCCCCCCGCCCGCTGTGTCGCCGGCGGCGGCGGCGGCGACGGGGATGCCCTGCGTGGCGAGGTCGAAGACCTGGTCGAGGAACGCCTGCACCGCGCGCGCGCCGTAGCTCAGCGTGTCCCCCGTCCCGTTCGTCACCGGAGCCTGCCCGAGCGGCGGCCCGCCGTTCGCGAGGTACACGACGAGCGGGTCCCCCGCCCCCGCCCCCGCGGCGCTCTTGCACCCAAAGAACGCAGGGCGGCGGGTCAGGTTTTGCGCGGCGAACGCGGCGGGCGTGCGCGGGACGCGCGGGAAGGCGTACGCGGGGCTGAGCAGGGCGACGCGCTGCTCCGTCGCCTCCGGGTTCGGTCAGCTCATGTCAGCTCAGCTCAGGGAAGGGCAGGGCGGGAGGAGGAGCGATGGGGAGCGCGGTGCGCCGAGTGCTTACGATGAGCGAGCTCCCGTCCGCGAAGTTGTCTGCGGTGTCCCCGGACTGGGCGTGTCAGTCAGTCAGCGAGCCAGCGCAGATGCCGACGACGGTCGCAGGCCCGCGCCCGCGGGCCCCTGCACGGATCGTGCAGGCCCCGTCGGCGGCCCGAGACCAGGCGGACGGACGCACCGCGTCGATGGCGATGATCGTGTCCACGCCGCGCGCGCGGACGAGCAGCGGCTGGAGCGGGACGACCTCGCCGTCCTCGCCGCCGTCGACGAGCGTGAGGAGCGCGCTCGCCGCGTCCGGGAACGTCCCCTCCCCGACGCCCGCGAACGGGTTCGGGACCTGCGCCGCGTCCAGCCGCACGCCGTCCTGCGCCGGGAGCCGCCCCCGCAACTTCCTGATGATCGGCCCCACGGTCGAGTGCAGGAGCGCCGTGTCCTGCGAGGTTCGACGGGCCTCAGCGGGCTGCACCGGGAAGCTCGGGATGTGGACTGGGGGCACGTACGGAGGTGTTCAGGACGTTGAAGAGGGACGAGGATATTCCCTGGATAAGGGAGAGCTGGTCGAATTTCCTCGTGCAGTTCGTGCCGTCGCGCGAGCCGAGGAACTTGGTGGGTATGAAGGCACCGAGCGACGGGTCGAACGACCCCGTCTCGTCTGGACGGCACATAATCAGCGGTTGTCGTCGTCGTCCGACGCCCCGCACCTACAGACGTTGAACTCGTATATCGGGTTGGCCAATGGCACGGCCACTGCCGGCTCGTCGAGGATCACGGACGTGTTGGGCCCGGGCGTTATCGAGTTGGCGATGACGATGGGGAACGGCTGCGTGAAGTCGCGGAACGAAGGCCTGCAGAGCGCCGACCGTCAGCAACCAACGGGTCTCGCAAGCGACAGACATCCTCAGGGGACGCACAAGTGGGCTAGCGAGTGCAGCGTGATCCCCGCGCCGTGCTTGAGCCTGTGCTCGAACACGTCCCCCGCGGTCGTCTCGTTCACGTAGTGGCGGGCGAGCGACCTCCCCCACACGTCCGAAATCGTGACCGGGAACCCGGACGCAGCCTTCTGCGCGACCTCCTCGATCAGCACGTCCAGCAGCGGCGTCGGCGTGTCCGGGTCCACGAGCGGGTCGAGCAAATCCACCTCCGTGATCCACCCCCCGTACGTCCGGTGCCTGTTCCTCCCCGCGGGCAGCGCCCCGGAGACGAGCGCGGGCAGCATCGGGAAGTTCGCCTGCGCGAGCGACAGCACGAGCCACGAGCCGCCCGAGAGGCCCGAGATGTACGTCGCCGCCTGGAGCAGCCCCCCGAGGCCCGCGCGCACGGACGTCGCGTTCCGGCCGTCGAGCGCGCCGAGCACGCCCGCGCCGAAGAGCGCGGCGCGGAGCGCGCCCCCGCTCGCCGCGAGCCCGAGCCGGGGGAGCGCGCGCCGGCCGTGCGCCCCGCGGAGGATCGCGCCGACGTACGCGGGGAGCGACCCGGGCGCGGCGCCGTCCACCGCGGTCGCGTACGCCGCCCACGCCCCGGGGAGCACTCGCGCCCGCTTCCTCTTCACGTACCGCTGCTCCCTCCGGCTCAGCGTCTGCGCGCCCGGGTCGGGTCCGACGATGCGCACGAGGGGTTTCTGAGCGGGGCACGGCTCGAACGTCGGGGTGTACTTTTCGGCGGTGTTGACGATACTGCCGGGTACGAGCCCGGTCCACAGAACGAGCAACGAGAGCATGAGCCGGAGGGGCCGCATCAGTCCGGGTTGGCACAGGTGTGTGGTGGTGTGCTGGGAGGGACCATACCTTTTTATACGCTCCCAGGCGGGGGGTATACATAGCGATGTGTGGAACCTGCACTTCCATAGGCGTGCCCGAGCCGGACGCTGCCCCTGGAACGTCCACTCTAATCAGAGCGATGTGGTCAAGTCGTGAGACGCACCGAAGGCGTTGCCTTGTATCCAGAACTGCGAACGGGTTACGATACAGTTAGCTTTGGAATATCAGATCGGGGAGGGCGGTCATCACAGCTACACGTCAGAAGCGATGAGAATCAGACAGCCCAGCCAAAAGCCCATGTGAACGGACGGAGGGGCAACATACGGATGAGAGAACCTCGATGTTCCCAAGAATGCCAGCGGAGGCACCGGAGTCTGTAAAGCTGCAACGGCCATGCACGCTTGTCATTTGTTTCGGCAGAACGTGTGGTCAGTCGGAATGCATTGAGACAGCCTCGAGACAGCATGAGACGCTTCAACGCACCAGACGTTCTGCGCGCGAGTTCCGTGGCGGGTAGCACTTCGTATAATACTTCCGACGAGAGAGACTCGCGGTACCACTACTCACATGTCAAGTACAGGACACTGGGAGGTTGATTGAGCGTTCGGGCCAGAAGGCTCGAATTGCCTGGTTCGCATTTTGAGATTCGCACAACCCCCAAGAACGCCGACATGGCCATACGGAGGATGAGCGAGCCTTGCAGGGAGCGTGGCACAAACACGCTTTTTGCATAGATACCCAATCTATATTCCAACCGGGCATTACCAACTCCGCGTCAGGCCGACGCTGATCCTGAAAACCCCTACAGTACCCAGTACCGGCTCACGGTGGTTGAGAATCAAGGAAGCTATGATACGTGGAGGACGTTAGGGAGTGTCCAGATGGGAGCATTACACCACCTATCCCCACCATTCTGACCACGCATTAACTCAGGTGAGCGTGTCAGGAGCCCGTAGCGTATCCGTGGTATATGACCACTGAAGGCATAAGTGAGTTTGAGGGTGTCAGCGAGAATGTTCGGTACAATAAGAGGAAGAGGACCGTACCGGCGATCAACTCCAGCAATACCGGTCCAGGCACGTCGCACAAACGCCGGACCTCGCGATGCCCAATTCCCGACGCGAACGGTCAACGACGGCACACGCCAGACAAACAGGCCAGTCCGGGTCTTTCTCTTCCGCACCGTTCGCTCCTGATATGGGGATGCCTTGTGTGGCGACGTCGAAGACCTGGTCAAGTATCGCCTGTACTGCGTCGGAGGTGTAGCTGAGCTGGGTCGTCGGCTTGTTCGTCAGCGGCGTTTCTCCGAGAGGAGCGCCACCATTCGCGAGGTAGATCACCAGAGGATCCCCGCTGGAAGCGGCGCTGTTGCATCCGAAGAAGGTGGGCCTTGTGGTGAGGTTTTGGGATAAGAATTCCGACTGAGTCGGCGGGACAGGAGGGAAGGAGTACGCCGAGCTTAGCAGATTAACGCGCTGCTGCGTGGCCTAGACGCGCTGTTACTCGGATTCATTGCTGAACCAGTGTCATGGCATACGCACGATGAGGGAGCTTCCGTCAGCAAAGTTGTCGGATGTGTCGGCGGGCTTGTCAGGAGTGACAGAAGCATTAGCTCTCGCCCGACATCTCTGTCCATACAAACAACAGACGTACCGCATCAATCGCGATGATAGTATCCACTCCCCGTGCCTTGACGAGCAGAGGCTGAAAGGGCGTCGTTTCCGCGTCCTCACCCCCGTCTACCAGACTGAGGAGCTTGCTGGCCGAATCTACGTACGTGTCCGGCGCCACGCCAAAAAATGGGTTCGGAACCTGGGCAGAATCAAGACGGATCCCGGGTTGCGAGAACGAGTTTCTGAGACCACTGATGATAGGTCCCACCGGCCCAGCCAACAGCGCAGCATCCTGCAGCAGCAGACATCAGATTTAGATACGAGGCGCCTGATAATGACGGACGCACGGAAGTGTTCAGCGTGTTGAACAGGCAAGACGAGCTCGCTTGGACGAACGACAGCTGATCGAATTCCTTAGCACAGATGGTGCTATTCGGGGAGCCCAGGAGTTTGGTTGGTGTGAACGCGCCGAGAGATGGGTCAAAGGAGCCGGTCTCAACTAGCGCGGATTGTGTGAGATTCAGTACCCGCATGTGGAAGCCTCTCACTCACAGACGTTGAACTCGTAGATGGGATTAACCAGCGGTACTACCACGCCCGACTCGCTGATAATCACACCCTTGTTCGGTCCGGCTGTCAACGAGTCCGCGATGACGATGGGGAACGGCTGCGCGGCATCGCTGAACGTTGGTCTGGAGAGAAGCGCGTCAGAAACGAACGTGCTTCACTAGCACCTCCAAAAACCATACACATGCGACAGAGAAGACAGCGTGATGCCCGCACCATGCTCCAGGTCTTCCTCGAAGATATCGCTTGCTGTGGTCCCATTCACGAAGTGACGTGCGAGCGAACGCCCCCACACGTCCGCAATAGACACCGGGAAGCCGAGCGCCGCCTTGTCCGCAATTTCCTGCAGCACCACCGGCAGCAGCTGATCCGTTGCGAACGGGTCGATGAGCGGGTCAAGCAGGTCGACAGTGGTGATCCATCCTCCGTACGTGGCGCTGCGGTCGTTCCCCGCAGGCAGCGTCCCGAAGATGAGGTCCGGAAGCATCGGGAAGTTGGCCTGTGCGAGGGACGTTACGAGCCAAGCCCCGCCCGAGAGCCCAGAAATATATGTGGCGGCCTGCAGAAGTCCACCGATGCCAGCCTGGGCGGAGGTCGTGTTTCGGCCGTCCAGGGAGCTCAGGATCCCTGCCCCGAAGAGCGCCGCACGCAGCCCGCCTCCGCTCGTCGCGATGCCGAGGTTGGGAAGCGCGTCCTGTCCGTGGGCGCCGCGGAGGATCTGGTCTATGTATTCGGGCAATGTTGCGTCGGCGGCGCTCTCGACGTTGGCGGCATAGTTCGTCCATGCGCCGGGGAGGACCTGCGAGCGCCTCTGCTGAATGTAGAGCTGCTCGTCGTGACTGAGGGTCTGCGCCTGTGCGTTCGGCCCCACTTCGCGCAGCAGGGAGACCCCGGTCGGACAGGGCTGCAAATCCGGGGCATACTTCTCACCTGCGCGGACACGGGCGGACACGGCGCAGGCGAGAGTCCAGAAGAGCAGGACCCTAGGGGAGACGAGCATTAGTTCGAGGTACGGTGGGTTGCACCGCCAACGACCGCACGCTTTATACGGGTAACGTTCCCAGGCAAGCGGAATACCCAGGTATGCTACCCACCGGCTACGGGTGGAAGCAGGCATCCTGATCGGACAATGAGGAACCAGGAACCCAATCAGGGTATCCCGGTCGAGGTTCGCAGGGACGCCTGGCCGCGGCCTCATGCTGACAGTGACACCGACGCACCATTGTGCGACAGTATGTGAACACTGATCTGACAATGCCAACAAGGATGACAGAGTTAATGGGCATATCGCATTCGCACGTCGGGTACCGTGCATTGTCAGATCGACACCTGATGGGCAGATACGCTCGGGTATCCATGTAAAGGCCTGAGAGGAGTGTTGACGTATGACGGCACTCCCAGAAGTTATGCTCTCCACGGGTGCCTGAGAACGAGCTGCACCGGACGCCGACAAGTGAGGCGCACGACCAGCGGGTGGAATACGGAGTAGAAGTTAGCAACGCGAAGAACGGCGTCCAGATGCATGAGACGTACCCCATCGTGGATTCCCCCTCAGCTAATGTCCGAGAGCGATGCTGATAAGCGACAACTACAGCTTCCTTCGGGAAGCCTTCAGTCTGGAAGCACAAAACCGACCGTATTGGAGACCGCAGTCGCACCACTGACGAGTCCGGCGTCCTCGGATTAGAGTTGGAGGGAAATCAGGGTCATCAGGAACGGGCTTGTTCACATTTCGCACGCATGCGTGCCGCACACGATGCACGTTCAATGCCATCGTGAATCATGATACCGTGACCGCATGATTGCGGTTTCGAAGAATCAGGTACAGGCTGCAATGCGAACGTCCTGTGATACACCACCGCCATCTCTGCATGAATCAGGCAAGTCGCACAAAAGATGCAGACACCAACTGGACAATGTCTGAAAATACCAAGAATGAAACTCAAAGCGTCTTACCCGAGCATACGTCGGAAACCACGTTCAAAGATTCTTGGCAAGGGGGGTAATCTGTGGCAGGCCTGGGAAGAAGGACGTCGGGATAGTCCTATGCGAGACAAAGAGATGATATCACGATCAGCATGAGGGAAAGACCCGCCCGCGATCACAGGAGGCAACTCACGGGGTCGGGATGGCCGCGTTGGTCGGGAAGCCGTCCGAGAGGTCGCCCGACATCGTCGTCGGCGTGGAGTACCCCGGCGGCCTCGAGATAGACTGGGTGACGACGGCGTAGCTCGTGTGCGACGAGCCGCTCTTGATGCAGCCCAGGCCGGATCCGTACGCGCTCTCGCACTTGATGATCGCCTTGTCTGTCTGCGACCACATGTTGACGTTCTTGAGCGTGATGTCAGTGCACGGCGCGCCATCGGCACAGATGAGCTGGACGGGAGGGCGCTTCACGCCGTCGGCGACGTTTCCATTCCAGTTCTACATATAGCACGCTGATGTGAGCTGCGAGGACCCCGTGAGATGGGCGGAATGGCTCACCTCGAAGGTGATGTTTGAGAGCTGGACGCCCGCCCCACTGCCGGGAGACTGGGAGGACCAGTACTGGTTGACATTCAGGCCGTACGCGGTGCCGACGGCGATGAAGTTCTGGAACAGTACGTTCCGAACGTAGCCGGAGCCGAGGTTACTCTTGATCATAAACGCCTGGTTGCCGCCATTCGTATAAATGTTCCTGGAATTGCGATACTGTAAGGATCGATCGCAGACATATGGCATGCGCGTACTTGTAGACGACATCCTCGATGGCGGTGCCGTCAGACAGGCTGCCGATAGCGCTTCCTCCGGATTGGTTACACCAGACTGTCCCTACGTGAGATACTTGTCACGAGGCAGGCGCACAAAGTCACTCACTCTGCTCGACGAGAATGTTGTTGGACGGAGACTGTGACATGTTACTCAGCACACATGGCAAGACTGCCATGGTAAATTAGAGCACACCTTGACGGTGACACACTCGTCCCGGTTTGTGACCTCGACGTCGTGGATCCAGTAGTTGGTGCCCCAAACGTCGACACCATCGGATCCGCCGATATTACCGCCTGGAAAGTTGACATTAGCCGATCCATTTTCCATGTACGAATGTAACCATCGCATACCACGAATGGCCAGATTGTAGACCTCTCCGTTCGAGCCTTGCTGGATGACGAGATGGAACTCGGGCGCTGAGGAACGAGGCGTCAATGTCTGCTATGCATGGCAATGAGAGCAAAAGACTCACAGTCGACGAGAACGAGATCATGGATAGACCAGTTCGTGGAGGTTATGACGCGGATCAGGCGGGGCCTATACCGTACAAAACATCGGTTGAGCCTAATGGCACAGTTCCTCCGAAGAAGGGACGCACCCAGCGTTGCGAGCCTGGTATCCAAGGCCCTGGATACCACCGGCACTATTGGCGGAATAGAACTCAAAGTCGTTCGCGTCCTGGATTGCGATCATATTACCGCCGGTCGTCGCTGCATCACATGGCATGTCAGAACTTCTCTATACTACAGAGCTCGCCGAGAGTGAGCAGAAGGCATACCAGCACGCGTGATGAACCCATCCAAACGGAAGGCCCATTTGGTTCCGCCCTTCAATGTAACCCATGTCTTCTGTTGGTAGTTACCTATGGATAGTTCGGGTGAATCCCGGTGATGTATAATTCAATATGGGTGAGCATGGGTACCTGCAGGGACATACAGAGTCGACCCCGAGTGTTTGAGCACGCAGTTCTGTTGGAGTATAGTCAGTGGTGAAAGGAACATAGCAACGCTCGAACATACCGTGAAGGCGCTGGAGATGGCGGGACCGATGTCACTGGAGCCAACACTTCCTCCGTAGTCAAGCACATTACAAATGGTGCTCTGCTTGGACGAGAGCGAGCTCGTGGGACCGACACGTCCAGACAGCTGGGCAGAGGCAGCGGAGACGAGCAGCAGAGACGCAAGCAGAGACTTGAAACCCATCTTGGACGGGAGGGGATGCTGTGTCGGTCCACGGAGAGGGCCTATATGCACTCGGGACGCCACTTCGACAATTGGAGAGGTTTAAGTACTCGCGGGCGTCGTATCGGTAGCTTCAATGTCGGCTCAATCCACCGAGTATTCGTGAGGGGGAAAATCCAACGACCCGCTTGGTGACCGATACATCTCCGTCCAATCGGGCACCTGACGAGCGCAACGGTCAGTCACGACGAGCTGCGGAACGCTTCCGACGCGTCGCAATCCACGCTGATCGACTTTCTGGGCCGCAGCGTGGATGGCAGCGTACCGATCTGGGATTCTAGCCTAGGATACGCATGGCGAACTCCTGAGGAACATGCCGGAGAAAGCAACAGGAGACGTGGAAGAGCGGAGAGTGTGTGCGAAGTATGATTCACATGGGCACATGCGCCACGAGGGTGACCGCGGAGAAGTCAGTAAACCAGTCGTTCACCTCAACTTGTGCACGGCGGCGACCAGTATGAGGGGACCGCAGGCCCGCCGGGCCCGATGCAGGGCCCCAAAGCCGTGGAGGTTCTTCCGGATCTTCACCATGAAGCATCAAGACGCACTTGGGCGTCCGAGACTAAGGCGCCTAGGTTCGTTCGTCCATACCATACAGCACGCGGGGTCGCGCGTGACTGGATCTCTTCGCGATGCTGCGGTGGGAATATCACTACAATCAATAATGTGGTGACTCTGTCGGTGTCGAGTAATCACTGGGTGTCGACGCATCAGTACTGCCCAACGGTGTATGTCTCTGCCTCCATATCATGCATACCTATGGAACTGGTAACACGTTCCCAAGCCCGCTAGTAAGACCGGCGCAGATAACGGGGCATTGTTTTCCAAACGTTTTCCCCCACCAGGTAGGCGTTCGTACGTGGTGGTTCTGAAAAGATGCAAGGGTCCAAACCGGCGAGTCCGACGCACTTGAGGATCAGAGCCAACGAATATGGTGTAGTTTGGTGGTACATTAGGGCAGTGTAGCCAAGTGGTTACGGCGTCACGTTTAGGCCTTTTGGACTTCCACCGTGATGGGTTTCCCGCGCGAGTTCGAATCTCGTCACTGTCATTTTTTGCCGGAATTAGTATTGCAAACTGAGATACCAGACATCGTTGTCTTGGAACGGCGGACGGCAATAATCGCAGTACTTGCGCATGGCAGCGGAACAGCGCTGAGCTTGAGAACACATGAGGAGCATACTTGACAAGGCCTGGCGAGGATGCCAGGGAGAAGCGCGTCGTGACTGCATATATCGGTGGTCTCCCGAGCACGTCGATATGTTAGTTACAACTCGAGACACGAGGAACACGACGGAATAGAAAGCTACAATATTAGAGCATGAAGAGCTTGAGAGCAACAGGGAAGCATGCGTTGGAGAGCGGGGGATCAGCGTACTCGAGCAGGGAAATCAAGGTCATAATTCACGATCCCTCATCTTCGTCTCCGTCTCCGTCTTCCTTCCCTTCTTGCTCCGCGCGGTCTGGATTCCACTCCTTCGCGAGCCGGATACGGATGGTGCCGTCGTCCGCACCAGATGCGAGCGTCTCGCCGTCCGGGCTGAAGGCCACCAGGGTGACCTTGTCCTCGTGCTCGTTGAACGTCGCAACATGCGCGCCGTCGCTCGTGCGCCACAGGCGCACCGTGTTGTCCGCCGACGTCGATGCAATGTACTTTTCGTCTCGCGAGAAGCACGAGGTGTGGACACTGCCCTCGTGGCCCTCGAGTGCAAAGCGGCGCTCGCCCGAGTACGAGTCGCAGATCTTCAGCGTGGAGTCGCTCGACGAGGTGAGCACGCGCGAACCGTCGCGCGTGAACAAGACGTTCCACACCGGCCCGTGGTGCTCGTGGATCCGGATGAGCATCTCGCCCGTCTCGACGTTCCAGATCCGCGCGCTCGCGTCGTCGGAGCAGGTGATGATCCGCCGGCTCTCCGCGTCAAAGTCCGCGTCCCACACCATGCCCTTGTGGCCCTGCAGCTCCTTGTGCAGCGTCCCGCTCGCGACGTCCCAGATGCGGCAGGTGTAATCCGCGCTGCCCGACGCGAGGTAGCGGTTGTCTGGCGAGTACTTGACGAACGTCACCATCGCCTGGTGGCCCTCGAGCAGATGCAGCTGCTCGTACGTTTCGGCGTCCCAGATGCGGATGTTTGAGTCGTCCGAGCCAGACGCGAGCGTCTTGCCGTCGGGCGACCAGGCCATGGAGTTGATGACCTCCTCGTGCCCAATCATCGTCGCGAGCAGCTCGTCCGTTTCCACAGACCACATCATGACCTTGCAGTCCGCGCCGGCAGATGCGAGGCGCTTGTCGTCGGGCGAGAAGGCGAGCGCCCAGACGACGTCGGTGTGCGCATCCCACTTGCGGACGATGCTCTGGTCGGATGCGTCCCAGATGATGATCGATTTGTCGTCAGATCCGCTCGCGATCAGCTTGCAGTTGTTGGAGTACGTTATCGCTGTTACAGTGCCCACATGGCCAGCTGCCGCCGCCCGCCACTCAAAGTCAGGTTGCTTTTGTTCCCTTCTCATTCGCGCCTCTTCCTCCGTGAGGCCTGATTCGTCATCATCATCATCGCCCTGAACTTGGGAAGACGAGGCGGCTGGTGCCTGTTCCAGGCCCAGCACGGGTGTGAACTCTCCGGGCGGAGGTAGCCCACGTTGGATGGCGGGATCAGGGGTGAATGGGTCTTGAAGTAACTGCTCTCCTTGAGTTGCGCCAGGGAGGTCCGGCAATGGGCCGCTATGAGATCCCGCCTGACCTGGGGTCACGCCCCCTGTTTCCATGGGGTCATGAGTGAAACGGCTTCGAACAGCAGAATTGTCCACATACCCTCCACCTGCATGGTGTCTCCTGCAGGCGCAGGAGAGATGGGCCGGGGTTCATCCTGATATTGGTCGAGGATCACACGATAGTTGACCAGGACAGTCCCGGCTATACCGGTGTGAGCTTACGGGCAAACGGGGGAAAGCGAATTACACACCTCCTTCTTCGTCTATTTCGACCGTAGGCCTGAGCGACGCAAGCGCGGCAGGGATATCAACCGGAATTTCCATGCCCTACTCTCCCGGTAGGTCAGCTGTGACGGTGTGTAAGGGAACCGTTTATGGAGGTGGCGCACGTGAAATATTGCATAAAGGTCAGTATCTGACGCGATCGCCATGTTCGCATCGGAGTTCTGCAGCATGCTCATCAGCATCTCCCTTCCCGTCTAGTAATCGTCAATCCTACCGCGAGAATGTAATCCAGCAAGCAGTTGACTGGGTCCCACAGCTGCAGGATGAGATTAGTACCAGAGAGGTTCACAAGCGAATTGATACACGCACCGGTGGCTCACTCGGGACCTCTTCGAAGCCCCCCTCAGAATAGCCGCTGCCCGCAGTTACTGGGGCGTTCCCGCCCGGGTTGTCTCGATCTCCAGGAGGCAGCTCGTGAGGGCCCGCGGCTGCCTCCATATGCCTCATCCCAAACAGCCAACGCCTCTTCGCCTTGTAGTAGTTGATGAAGATGCATTGGTTGCATCGGGGAAGGGGGCTGGATGGCACAGCCGCCTGCGACTCGGATGTGCCGGCCTCGATCGCGTGCGAAGAGGTCGTGTCGAAACTCACTCGTGGCTGCGTCGGGCCGTAGTTGTACTCTCTTCGCGTCGCCTCCTCGGTATTGAACGCCATGGAGAACGCGAGGCCGCCAGCGCCGACCGCGTTGATGTCGACGGAGCCCTCCTTGTTCTTGCAGTTGCCGTGGAACGCGCCGGCGGCCCATCGGGTGGTCTTGATGACGCCGTGCACGAAGAATATTTCTTCCTGCTTGAGCATCATCCCGCGCTCCGTGTTGGCGAACTCGACCCAGTGGCTGAAGTTGTCTCTCATGTGTCTCACGATGTGCCGCTTGTTTTTGAAGATGTACGCCATCCCGGGTGGTTCAAGCATCAAGAACGCGCCTGCGTTGTCGCTACACGTGAACTTGAAGCCCATCCTCGCCGAAAAAATCAGGCCATCCGGGCTAGATCACACACGGTCACCGATGCCATACCTGCATTCAACATTGCAAGGAAGGTACTCACGAGTCCACGGAGGCACTTGCCGAGATGTCGCGCTTCTGAACGGTGTTACTCTCGAGGAGGTTCGTCTTGATTCTATTCCAAGGCCCCTGAGGCATCGTGTTTTGTGGGGCGAAGAGCTCAAAGTGCGACGGAACCCCGTGCTTCTGGTAGGGGTCGTCGGCGGGCTTCATGGCGTTGAAGAGCAGCCAGAACTTTCCCGAGTCGATGCGGCCGACTGTGCCGACCTCGATCTCGTACTTCTTGTCCTCCGGCTCCGCGTCCCAGAGCGGGTAGCCATGACCAGCCGTAAAAAGCTGCTGGCTGTATACTTCGTGAAGCGGCGGCGGGAGAGGCGGCATGGGTATCTCCTGCCCACAGAACAACGACGGTGCGCAAAGTCAAGATTGACAGCAAGGGAATGCATCCCTGGTGAGCCGTGGGTCGCCTCCAGGATGCGGATACTAGTATCGCCCGACGATGGATAGATAGAAGCACTCTGAAGTATCCCGTGGCCTACCAGCATTCCGAGACCCCCGCAAGATGCCCAGGCACGCGGAAACTTAGCGTCTTCCAGCCTGGGATCACGACCTATACGTACCTCTCAAGATCGATAACGTGGCAGACACAGCCCAGTCGTCATCAGCGTGAGAGAAATGACTTCCGTTGAATACCTGAGCGCGAAGAGCATACGTAACGTGAGAATCTCAATACCGAAGTTCAAGAGGGAATAATTGCGAGTGGTTTGTATGGCCGGGAGAGCTAGCGTGAGCGGGATATTCGTTTGAAAGCACTGTGCAGGCAGCCTTAGGTGGGGCCCGCCAAGACAAAGTTCTTTAGTGTCGTACCTAAGCGTATAATTGAGTCATGTCTCGCGCATACTGCTCAAAAATGTGACGTCTGGTGCAACATAACGGACGCGCGAGAGTGAGAGGACGAGAACGTACATATTAGGCGCCGTGTAACAAGTTCGCCGAAGTTGCACTTCAGGCCCTCCGATGGGCGTACTAGTAGACCGTTGCGTTACACGTTCACTAGTCACCCTCCCCCCTTTGCATAGACTCGTGCGAAGATCTCGTCCAGAAAAGCACCAAAAAAACGGCGCAACTCTAGCTTTCAAGGAGCGCCTGCACCAACAGTACGCGCACTCTGTCGGGCCGAAAACGTCCACCATCTTCGACAAGCTCAGGTCGCCCTTCGTCGAGGTCGACCTGCCCTGTTTCAACGAGGAGGACATGTCGCAGATGAACTTGCTCATCTAGATGGCCCTCAGCCATGCCGCAACGCTCGAGAATATCAACACGTGGTAAGTCGAGGGATCGAGGACGAGGCCGTCGTGTACCCGCGCGTACGCACGCTCCCACTGCGTGCGTACGACGGGGGCAGCGCGGGCCTCTCCGTGCTTAAGCGGGCATTCCCCAATTTGCAGTACCTGGGGCTGACGCGATAAAAGAACCTGTTCCAAAGACACCGTCGAGGAGCCACGGGGGAGCAATCTGCAGCACGAGGACCCGAGTCCTCTCCTACTCACCTGGTGCTGGGTCTCTTTGTCTCTATGTTCAACATCGAAGTCGCCAAGGAAGAATAGGAGGGCGGAAGCACGGAGGGCGATCATGATATGCTTCTGGTGAGCTTCGACGGACGTGTACATCACTCAACCCAGACGCTGAGAGAATCCCAGTCCAACTTGCTGTCGCTCCTCGGCGGCCGCGACCTGCACTTCTTCTTCCTCCGTATCGACGATCGACCCCAGGCAGAAGGGGAACCAGAGGTCAAGAACAATGAAGACAAGAAGCCCGAGGTCAGCCCGATGGCGACAAACCAGAAGCCGGCAGTGGTGATGACGAAGGGCCGGCGGCCGACAGCGATGACGACGAGCAAGTACCGTTGCCAAGGACAATCCCTATGACCATTCACCAATACCCGAGAAGGCGGATTGTCCACCGGCTGGCAGACAACGTCCCCTCTTTGCGGTACATTGTGTTTGACGTCGTCGGGGGAAACGGCGGTACTGGGCCGTCCAGCGTTTGGCGCGGAGTTGGAGGAGCTCGAGACGACCGCCGGGCACACACTCTTGTATGACCTAGGTCTTGGCATGAATAACCGGGGCCTTGGATTGAAGAGCATCCCGTCAGGCCTCCGAGGTTAGACACGGTATGTACCACACTATCGTGCCGCAGAGATGTGTTATGATGTCGAGCCGTTTTGCCGGGCCATCTTGTGGTGCCGCCAGCCATGCGCCGATTCAGGAGGTCCCCTGGGGGTCTCTGCGCCTTCACGCGCAAAACACGACACCTTCGACTCGGAGAAGACCCGCCATGTAGTATTCTTGCATTGATACATCCATTGACGTAGTGCTGTGAGTCCATGACCCATATGCGTATACGCCATACCTAGTTATATCCTGATACAGATAGTCCGTTTGTTCCGATCTGCTTGAATGGTATCTGCAGCGCTGTGCTAAATTGGAGAGGAAGAGGGGATCTACGAATCCAGGGAGCACAAATCCGGCCTGTCGTGGCCAACTTTACAGATACCGGATGTAGACGGTGCCGTCATGCGAGCCAGACGCGATGGTCGTCCCGTCTGGGGAGAACAGCACAGACGTGACGTTGTCGCTGTGCTCGTTGTACGTCTTCACGAGCTCGCCATCCGCCGCGTTCCACAAGCGGACGGTATTGTCCGACGACGCGGACGCGATGTACTTCCCGTCGGGCGAGCACGCTACGGCGTTAATCATGTTGTAGTGCCCGTCGAGCGAGAGCAGCAGTTCGCCCGACACGATGTCGAACACCTTCACCGTCGCGTCCGACGAGCCAGACACGACGCGCCGCCCGTCCGGCGTGGAGCACACCGTCCAGACCGGGCCGGTGTGCTCGTGCAGGTTCGCGAGCTTCTCGCCCGTCTCTGTGCTCCACACGCAGCAGCTGCAGTCGTCCGCGCCCGTCACGACGCGCCGGCCGTCGGGCGTGAGCGCGGCGGCAAACACCGTGCCTCTGTGCCCGTCGAGCACCCACTTCGGCCGGCCCGCGTCGAGCTGGGCGACGTCCCAGATCCGGCACGTGCTCTCCGTCCCGCCCGTGGCCATCGTCAAGCCGTCGGCGGAGAAGATGATGAAGGAGACGATCGCGGTGTGCTCGCGGATGACGAGGGGGGCGAGGTTGCCCATGTTCCACATGACAAGGGAGCCGTCGGAGGCGCCGCCGATAAGCCTCGACCCGTCCGGGGTGAATGCGAGCGAGCGTATGTTGTTCTCTGCGCCAAGTACACTGGGCTCTTGGTCCAGTGCGTCGAGTCTCCACAGCTTGACAGGCCCGTAGTCGGAGACGGACGCGAGAAGGGGAGCGCTTGGGGAGAAGGCGAGTGCGAGCACGGTGTCTTCGTGGCCTTGGAGCTTGCGTTTTACCGAGTTTTCGCGGGCGTACCAGACAACAATCGACGTATCCTCCGAGCCAGTTGCAAGAAGCTGCCCGTCAGGGGAGTAGGCGAGTGACGTGATGGACCCCTCGTGGGCAGATACCCCCCCTCCCATTGGTCCCGTTTCTTTGCCTCTGCCTTTATCCAGCACATTGTCGTCTAGGTCGGTCGTGGCCGGAAAGCGCGCTCCTAAATTTTGGAGGGACGGATGGCGTCGTCGCTCACCAGAATCCCCTGCTGTCAAGCAGCATTGGTCAGTGCTTGGTCATTACTCAGTGATAGCAACTCACCATCAGGAACTATTGGCATGTCTGCCCAACGTCTCCCTCCGTCGTGCGGAGTGTCATCCGGAGAGAGAGCACGTCTCTTGCTGGGTGAGCCCACAGGATCCTCGGCCACATGTTTGCGGTTGAACGATATGTCCACCGTCAGAGTACCCACTGCGGCGAACAGAGGGTCAATGCCTCATCCACAAAGGTTTAAATTCACCTCATCGCACCTGCGTTCTCATCAACCTCTACAGCAGGTCGGAGCTGTGCTAACGCAGAAGCCATGTCGTCCGGATAGCCTTGATCCTTCACGCACATGCGTCGGTTCCCAATCCGAAGCGACCAAACCACCTCACTCACCTGGAACAACGCATACAGATCCAGATCGGACGCGATCGCAATATCCGCCTCGGAATTCTTTATGCCAATGCATGAGAATGCAGCACGAAGGTCCAAGACCCGTCCCACTCACGGTGAGGATATAGTCCAACGCGACGTTGACAGGATCCACCGGCTGCCGCACGCACAACGCCTCCCAATCAGCCCACGTCCACGCCCACACACCCGGTGGACACCCAGCGGACCCACCTCAGGATACTGCGGGCCCATCTCGAACTCCGCGCTCTGCGGGTCGACCAGCATGCCCCCGTCGTCCGCGACCACCGCCGGGGCCCCGCCCATCCCGCCCGCATCCGGGCCCGGCGGGAGCTCGTGCGGGCCCGCGGCGGCGGCGACGTACTCGGGCCAGAGCCAGAACCGCTTTTTCATCTTGTAGTAGTTGAAGAAGATGCACTGGTCCGCGACTTCCTCGTCCGCCGCCGGCGCATCCGGGAGCTCCGGGCCAGACGCATTCACCGCGTACGGTGCGTATGGCATCGCGGGCGGCCCTCTGTCGTTGTACGCGGGGTCCGGAGTGGCGGCGGAGGTGAAGAGCGAGGGTGAGGTGCTCGTGGTATTCGAGGAATGCACCGAGGCCGAGTCGTACGCTGGAGAGTCGCCGGTGTACTGTGCAGGGTATTGCGGAGCGCCCGCGTATGTGGGAGTGGTGGGAGGATATTGGGCGAATCCCGGGAACTGCGCCACGCCGCTGCGATGGGAAGACGCGATGCTCCTACTCTGGGATGCCCTGCGGGCTCGCGCGGGGCCGCTCCTGTGCCAGCCGTTCGGGACGGAGAAGTTGGCGATGGAGACCGAGAAGTCGGCCGCGCCGAGGCTCGCGAGGTCGCACGAGACGGTGCCCTGGGCCTCGCGCTCGGAGCCGTGGAAGGCGGCGACGGCCCACCGCTTCGTCTTGGTCGCGCCGCAGACGAAGAAGAGGTCCTCGGGCCGAAGCCCGAGCCCGAGCTGGTCGTTCGCAAACCGCTCCCACTTGTCCATGTTCTCCCGCATGTGGTTCACGATGTGCCGCCGGGACTGGATGAACTTCTCCTCTGCGAGCGGGTTCAGGAGGAGCAGCGCGCCTCTCTCCTCCATGCACTTGAACTGGATCTGCGCGCCCGGGCCGATTCCCGTGCCCGGTCTGAAGAGAGCGCAGGCCGTGAGTGTGCAAGGTGCCAAGTCTCGAACACCAAACGCCCGCGTGCGCCACACAATCGCGAACACTCACATATTCAGCGACGCCCCGCCCGACACTTGCACGTTCTTTATCGCGCCGCTGTGGAGCATGCTCTGCGTGATCTTGTCCGAGCGCCCGGTCACGACCAAGTTCGGCGGGCAGAACGGCACGAACTCGTCCGGCACCGCGTCGTGCGGCTGCCGCCCGCCCCTGCCTCCCGCCCCAGCGCCGTCGTCGGGGCGCGTGCGCAGGAGGTGGTGGAACGCGCCCTGGCGGAGCCAGCCGACGTCCCCGATCTCGACCGCCCACGCGGACTGGTCCGGGTCCGGGAACCAGAGCGGGTAGCCGTGCCCGAGCGGGCGCAGCGTCTCCGCGTAGATGTCCCATGCCTGCGTCGACGCGGCAGAGGCGGGGGCTTGGGGGTGCGTGTCCCGCCCGCGCCAGCTCATGGTGGGGGTGCGAAGGCAAGTTGTTTCTCGCTGAGAGTACGCGCGGGATCCTGGGGAGAATGAACCTTGCATCGGATTGCCGCAGGCCACCACGTGCTCAGAAGCTATGTGCACGGCCATGAGAACGGAACGCCCGGTGCAGGACTGCCACAACACATCGATATCAACTCAAGGCAGCCACCTGGGAGGAAGGGAGGGAAAGGCAGTCCACTCGGTGATCTGAAGAGCCTAGACAAATCAGCTGTATAGTGCACAGCTTGATCTCAGCCAAGCAGCACGTACCATGACCCAGATCTACGACGATCAAGATGGTAAACACCCTCTGCAATCTCAGGGCGACATAGATGGCCCGCACCGTCGACCAGGCCCACCAGCTGGCGGTGCGATCACTGGGGGATGCTCACGACTCTCACACAATGTGTGCAAGCGCTCACAACACTACACAGACAACAGGTATCGAATCCGTTTAGAGGCAGAATTGACGACAAGGCGGCAGCTAGATGCACGCACAAGTCAACCAGTGGCGATCCTTCGGGAAATTGAACACTCACCACACCTCCTTCACTCGGACTTGCGCCCGCATGGCACTGCTCACAGGTACATTCGACAGCGGCGTCGCATCTGAACATACACAGGTCAGCTAGCATCGTCTTCTCTAAATCATCCACGCTCACCTAACAAGTCTCCCGCCGTAACAAAACAAGAACAGAACCACCCACCTCGGCTTCTGCCCCAACCTGCGTACCAACCACGAGCAACGTTCACGCAAGTCAGCCAGTCGGTCATATACAAACAACAACAGCAACGACAGCAAGCGAGCAAGCAAAGCACGCGCCGGCTGCACACGCGCGACACCCACAAACCACACCCAGGAACCTGGAACGCAAACACGGGGACGAAGGTGGGACAATAGGATGCGAATACGGCCGGCCGACGCGGGAGGCAGCGGCGGCGGCGGCGGCGGGTACGTAGGGTGCGTATCGGTAAGTACGCGTACGAGGCGCGGTGCGTAGTACGGATATGGGATGCGAGGCGCGGGGCGCGGGGCGTGAGGCGGGGGATGGCGGAGGGCGGAGGGAGGTCAGGAAGGGGCGAGGAGGGCGGAGGGATATCGTACATATCCAATGGTGTGTGCGCAGTTGGGGGCGACTGCGGGTTTAATGCAGTGAGAGGGGGGAGAGGGGGGAGGTACCGGGATCGAGATGGTAGGTAGTAGTAGCGACAGAGTTCGGGGGTGAGGGCGAAGAAAAGGAAAGAAAGGAGAAATGAAGTCCGTTCCAAGCCAGTGTCCGACGTGCGCATGAAGCAGGAGTGATCGTAAGCGAGGTTGGTTCAGTGAGTGTAAGTGTTGCGTACGGTACGAGGTCAATGCGAAGAGGAGAGAAGAGGATAGCGATGGGGGACGTGAGAGGGAGGGAAGGGGGGTTGACGTGCATGGCGCATGCGGGGAGAATACAACGAGTGCGTGGACGTGCATGCGTGCGTGCGTGACGAGCGATGGCGGACGTGGGTCGGTATTATGCGTTATAATGTGAATGAATCGGGTACGGAGCGAACGAGGCAGCCGAGGCAGCGATGGCCCGGAGGGTGCGTGCACCAGAAGCGCACGATCAGCGCAACACGCGCACGGAAAGTTGAGGGAAACACCCACAGGCGTGCTGTGTTTCCTACTTTCCGCCCCTCATCACTCGGGAGCCACCATACGGGCACAGAGCGCGACTAGCAGATCACGCAACAACGGCCCTTTTCCTCCCACCCGTCGTCGACAGCACTCCCACCGCGCCTATGGCCCATGCTACCCCCGAGCCTGCCGTGTTGGTGTTGCCCTGTGTGCGCGGGCACACCCTCGCGCATGAGCATGCTCGCACGTGTCGCAGCCTCGAAGACATCGTCGACACCCTCGATCTTCAACGCTGAACACTCCTTGTACGCACGCGCGCCAATAGCCTGTGCCACACGCTCTGCCTGTTCTCTTGAGACGTATTGTGAGGCATTCGGTGACCCTGAAAGCACAGTGAGTACTGAACACGGTGGGCGATATTGAGTCCGCGATCTAGACCTACCAGGAGCTGGTCGCAGATCAGACTTGCAGCCGACCAGGATAACGGGGATTGTTGGCCCGCAAATGGAGCGAACTTCCTCTATCCACTGCGGACTGGTCACCATCCGACTCAGGAGGCTCATATAGACGGCACGCACCTTGACCGAGACGTTGTCGAGCGAGTCGGGAGTGTCGATGGCGAAGGCGATGAGGATGACGTGCGATTTCGAGTAGGACATTGGCCGAAGACGCTCATACTCTTCTTGGCCGCTAGGAAAGTGCAACGGTGGTCAGCACGAAAAACGAGAGTATGAACACTGCTGGCAGCCGCCAATGCCAGCGCCGTCGCCCACCACGCATGTACGGCGTCGTGCCCGGAGCGCCCAATATATGAGAAAAGACCGGAGACCAGACATCGCGCTTGCTTCATGTAGACGACCTAGATCACGCCATGGTCGCCGCGCGCACCGAGGACTGCAGGTACGTGCACGCCAAACAAGAGGTTGTGAGACGTGCAGTGCGCTCCAGCGATCAGAGACGGACGTCAACCATGGCCCGTTCTGGCCGTTGCGACTCGGACTTGCGAATCAGACCTGGTAGCGATAAGAGGGGGGGGCGTGACGCGAAAGGGAGAGGGCGAAAGACGGAAGAGAAGGTGGGCCGGATTTGATGGACGGAACCGGGAGGGCACGGGGGTGGAGGGAATTAATAGCACATGTCCGACTCTCCGCACGTCCTGCCTGGCGAGCGAGTGCACCCGCCAGATTGGGTTCACGAGCAGGACAGGACGCGACAACGCGGTGGCAAACGGCGACGAGGAGCAGACAGTGGACTCACGCAGTATCCCACAGTGCTAGCTGTACGGCCTTGCCGTCTAACCGAATCTCTGCGACATAGTTCTCGAAGATAGCTGGTGTGGCGCGTCAGGGCCGGCGGAGACGGCCATCGGCTACGTGGCAGCACTCACTGGGTTGCTGAAGAATATACGAACGCGCAATGAGCGACGAAGACGCGAAAGAGAGCGGGAAAACTGACATATTCCTTGGGGAACTCGCCGAGCGCGAACGAGCAAAGCAAAGAGGTCTTTCCGCATGCGCCTGGACAGACGACGTGGGTCAGACTGGGTGGGAGTGTGCTGGGGGCGTTACGGACCATCTCCGACGATGACGAGCTTCCTCCTGATCTGTGGACGAGTGTGGAGTGAGACAGCGCTGTTCGCAACGGCGGGTGCTGCGTGGTGGGTGTACGCACAGGGTTTGAGGCAGAACCGGACATGGCCTGTGGCTTGGCTTGACCGGGGAGGGCGAAGAGTGGTGTGGCGGAGTTGTCGTGCAAGCGGCGTAATAAAAGCGGAAGCCAGAGGAGGGCTGGGCGAAGAGGAAGAGGAAGAGAGAGGAGGAGGAGGAGAGGAGGAGGAAGGGCACCGAAAGGGCGAGCAGCGCGCTCTGAATGATTACGTAACCAGGGCGGTGACCCCGCCCGACTGCGCGCGTCACGACCGCGCTCACCGTTGGCCGTCGCGTCTGCGCATGCCTCTCTTCCCACCACTCCTCCCAATCACCGTCTTTCTCTCCTGCGCTGGGCCTCCGGACTTGCACTCTCCGGATCGTCAATCCACACGGCATCGCGTGGCCTCAACTCAAACTTATCGTTGACTTCGTGGTGCCATACTTGTGGCACTCGACTGAAGCAATTGTCAAGGTCGCTGGCCTCTCTCGGTCCGATCACCGTCTCTTCGGTCAGCCAACTTTCCGGGTCTCCATACATGAATATACGCACAAGATCCCTGCCCATCGGCTCTATAGCTCAGTGGTAGAGCATACGATTGCAGATCGTGTGGTCCCGTGTTCGAACCACGGTGGGGCCTTGTGTTTTGCTTCGCCTCCTCAACACCTAATCGCGCAGCATTGTGCTCCCAGCTGCGCACTTACCCCAATCCCCCTCCGCAGCAAGCACGTAGAGAGATTGACATGACTCGTCCTTCGACGTCTCGACAGCCGACCTTCGCAGTCTTCACGTCGCTCGACACACCCGGGCAGCGCGTCCCTGCTGCCTACTGGGCTGCCGGATAGCCGCCTTCATTTAATATGTTGGCGTTGATCTAACAGCGGACAACCTTCCTGACATCTGACATACGGTCAAGCATATGGGAGATGACAAGCCACTCAAAACACGATAGAGATAAACGATACAAGGTCTTTGCCGCATACCTCCAGGTTGGGTCTCAATTCCTCCCCGTCATCCGAACTGCAGGACTGATCGAACTACAGTACCGCCGACGGCACAGAAAACATGGCGCCGCTCGCCAGCATCAAGTAGCTGGGTGTTCGAACTCGAGGTGTGTTGCCTGATTCGGTCTAAATCGGACACAGCCACCGACACGTTCTACTCACCATCCGCTTCAGCCGAACACTGCAATCGCCATAACTTGCTTTCCGCTCAACTCTTCCCCCCCCCCCCTCTTCAAATTGCAATCAACCCTATCCTGCGAGATCTCCAAACCAACATCACCGCCGCAGCAAAAGAGACACTCAACGTGTAGCACTCCGAACGGCCAGTCCGGACGTCGAAGCGCCGGCGTCCCAAATCGTCGTTCCGCCCCATTAACGGTCGATTGTGGCGTGTCTGCCCAGCGAGATGCGCACCCCAAGGGGTCGTCTCCGCCGACGCTAATCGTCAAAATCATCGACCACGCCAACCCAAAATCGCCCGCCCGGACTCGCCGCCCCTCCTTTAACAGGGCGGGTAATCCGTTCCCGGCGCGCCCGCGTCCCGCCGGCCCCTGGTCCCGACGTCGCACGTCAGCCGCATGTTATGTTCCCCCGCCGCCCGACGCGCCGCCGGCGTGTCGAGCACCGCGTTTTCCGACGCTCGGCTGGGTTCTCGAGTGCGGGAGCCGCAGGCTCGGTGCGGGTCGCAAGATGCGTGGACAATACTGATGGATGATCTCCTGGGTGGAGAGGTTATGCTTATATCTACAACCCGTGCAAATATGGGGGCGAGGCCTGCGCTGCTCATAGTCCCACTCAATGGCTGCTGTCGCGCTCTCGGAGCTCAGTTTGGGGGAGACTCTGGGTGTTACGTTCTTGGGTGTCTGCGTCTCCTCTATGTCCGTACGGTTGTTACTGGGAATTTCAACGGTCTGCTCACGGATGGGATAGGCTATATGGTGTGACATGCCTCCAGACGTTCTCGTATTATCGGTCGGCAAAGGCGCAGTCGGATAGCAATACTTTGCGGTCCTTGGTAAGCACCATGTCCACGTTCGTCGGACCTCCCATAATTCATTACATTCTTCTGCGAGTAGGTCGCCGTACTCTTGTAGGAACAGTTAAAGCCGCCTGGGACTGAGCCCCTCTGACTCCTTGACAGAGCTTTTGACACGGCCCATCAAGCAATTGTCATTCATGCCGTGTACAACTACCTCGTACTCAGCTTTGCAGACCCTCTCAAGCTGACGCAGAACGTCTGGTACGTCGTCATTCACACGTGATCAAGACGTAGTTTTCTCATCATGTTTTGCTGCAGGAGCCTCCCGGTGCGTCCGACCATGATTTTATCCGTACACCGACCGACGTTTACGATGTATGCGTTGGTAGGTCGAGGTCATTTTCAACGTCAGTTTCCTTCGGTACGATTCGTGAGCGAACATATCTGATATGCGGTGAATGTGCTGTAGGCCACTCTAGCTATCATTCTGAACGGGTAGGTTTCCCGTTTTCGGTCATGGACGCGCATCCAATTGGGAATGCATGCAGCTTTCTCACCTTCCGCATCTGGCGATGTGAGCGCGCCGTATCCTGCGATGTCTATCGTCCGTTGATATGCCCTCCTCAGTGAGCAAGCGTTCGGGCCTCACGCTCATCGCGGTACGGCATTTCTCGATCCCCTTCTATTCTGCGACTGAATCACCTTGCTAGGCTGTACTATCACTTGCCAATTTCGGTACGTTTCTTGCGGGTCATGATTCCCCCCTACCCTGGTTGACTCTCTCGCGCATATCTTATAGGAACCAACCTCGGTATGTCTTCCAGAGAATCAACTTCGCACCCGTCTGATCCGCTCTCCTTCCAGCGTATGCGATCAGAGGGTGAGTCGCTCGAAGACCCGCCACATACGCTCCAGCTAACCGCCGAGTGTTGTGAAGCTTCAAGTATCACGACCTCTTCGAGGCGGAGTATATTCTCCGAGTGAGTTCGCAAGGCACATTCCAGTTCAGCTGGGTTCTCACAGCATCCTCATCACGGTCTTGTAGAATCATGGAATCGCAGGTCTGTCCATATCAGTCGTGACCGAGCTTATGATCTCGTCCACGCTCGCCTACTACCTCCATTCGCGACGCACCGGCCTGGAAAGGTATGTGCTCGCTGTTGCGATAGGATACCGTAGACGCTCACCACGGTGGTCTGTAGATCTAACGACATCATCACGAAGCTGATCGCACTCACGATTACCACGGGCATGCTCACTACGTACGTCAAGGCCCGCTGTACCGTTCTGTGATGTCACTCAGTCCGTCGACTTCATTGTGCAGGTTGTTCAACGTCGCGGATCTCGTTGCTGTGAGTAATCCGTGCTCTCTCCTGTACCGGGTTCTCGCGGTATCATATCGAACATGTTCTTTCGCAGTACATCACGGCGCACAGGACGCTCTACATCCTCTTCTTCAACTTCATGCTCGGCAAACGTACGCACCGCCCTACTGCTGTACCTCCTGTCATGCTGACAGCTCCAAAAGTATACGCTAACTCCCTCCTAACGTCGTATGTCGTCCTACTCCACCACCACCAACACCATATCAGCGCACGCTAACACACATACCCCCCCCCCTCCCCCGCACGCGCCGTGACAGTCTGAACAGCCGCGAATACGTGCTCGGGCTGACGAGCGAGACGCGCAAGCCGACGTCGCACGAGACGATGAGGCTCTCGCGCTCCGGCCGCATGACCTCGAGCCCGCGCGGGGGGCGGTCGGCCGCCGACGCGGGTGCGGGCTCGCAGGGGATCCGGATCGCCATGGAGCGGTTCATTACGACGGTGCGTCGGCCTCGGGCTGTTCGTGTAGGCTTGGTCGATGAGCGGGATGCTGATGCGGGATGGGCAGGATCCGGACGAGGTGAAGTCGTCGTCGACGAAGTTCGAGAGGTATGCACACTGGCTATGTTGTTGACGCATCCGACTCATGCCTGCCATCCAGCGTCTGAACAGTATATCCGGTGATTTTTTCGCGTAATGGTTTTTTTCGGGAATGTGAAACGTACAATATCTACTTATGCAAACATCATCTTGGCGATATACTGGCCTTCCATGTCAACCAGGGTTTCTCCAGGGGCGGTTGGCTCGTTACGCGTTCCGTACTACCTGACATCTTCCAAGCCTCAAGTGCCAACGCTACAGTTCGATTGTGGTCATAGTTTCAAATGGGTATCGTGCAGCCATACCGTGTAGCCATACTGGTTGCCCCGGTACGGCCCCGATGTGCAGCCAATGCAGACGGCGCCGCGCTATCCGCGCTACGAGGACTCAGTCGACATGTCATCCTTGCTCGACTGGTAGTCCGACCCAAGCGTCTCGCAATACGGATCTCTGCACGAAAACCTGTGCCAGACCATCTTCTCCAGCGCCGTCTTCTCCCTCCCCGCATGGACGCCGACGCGCGTGAACACCGGCGCCCCGCGCGCATCGCGCGCGACGTCCCAGTACACCTCCCGGTCCATGACGTGGAAGGCGAGGAAGCACAGGCTCGGCACGGCCTCCGCGATCCTCGCCGCCCAGAACGCGAGGAACTTGCCCTGGAACTTGGCGAGCACCACCTGCGTCTGCTGGCTGTGCGGCTCGCCGTACTCATACTCGTCCTCCTCCTCGAGCGCGACCTCGTGCAGCCTGAACGCGAAGAACCGGATGCGAAGCTGTGACAGAAGCTGGACGATCGCCTTCTGTGCAGTGCGCTACAGTGAGCGGACGATCAAGTGCGGTAAGCGCAGGTCAAGGGCGTACCTGGTACCGTATCGGCTCCGTGTCTCCGATCCCGGGGATGCCGACATCGAGCCCAAAGTGGGTGATCTCGTGGAGCTCAGCGGGGAGCAGCGACGAGAGGACGTCTTCCAGCTCGACCGGCTGAATCTGCAGCATGCCCGGCGCGCCATCGTACCCCCTCTGGTTGTACCCGCGCCGGATGAGGAGCCGCGGGGGGTGCAGGTCCTCGATCGTCTCGTGCAGGTGCTCCACGTAGTCGTACCGGAAGTCGCACGCGATGTCCAGCCTGCCCACGGGCCGGTTCACGCCGAGCACGTACAGGCTGTCCGCGTCGCCGCTGAGGTGGTCGAGGTACGGCCACACCTCGTCCTCGTCCTCGTCATCGCGGTTCATCTCGTGCGCCTCCTCCTCCGTGGGCGGGTTCTCCATGTACAGGTAGTCGAACACCGTGTTGATCACTTCGAGCGAGCGCAGGTTCGGGAAGGCGTCGACGAGGACCGTGCGCTCGAGCACCCGCGAGCCGCCGATGGCCAGGGTATGCACCCGCGGGAAGACGGTGAGGGGTGTGCCGTCGAGGTAGACGAACAGTTCGGTGGTGTCCACGGCGCGGAGGGAGATCCGTTCGAGGGTGGTGCAGTGCTGTCGGAGCATGATGAATGGGTCGGGAAGGATGAGGAATTGGGACCAAATGACGTCCTGCGTGAGGGCTTCGCAGCCGACGTGGATGTCGACGATGGGCGAGCGGACAGTCGAGACGAAGTCGTAGGTGCGCAGGCCAAACGAAGAGACGCGCAATTGCCTCAGGGTCGTCAGAGAGGCAAACGCTTCCATTAGGCGGTCGTCGCATTCCAAGAGTTCCTCGCAGAAATGGATCGTCAGATTCTGTAGACTGGTGCACTGGGCGATGGTGGGGAGCAACAGCGGCGCACCCTCGAGGAGGTCTGCACTATCGTCACTATCGTCCAGCTCGTACGTGTAGCGCGAGAGTATCTCATTGTCGATTCTGTTACGCTCTATGCAGATGAACAAGCTAGTCAGGAAATCTGCACAGCGGGGCAGGTTGCGAGCCATGAACTGGCAAAACCCGACCAGCTCCTCATCCGTGTATATTGAGACCCCTAGTCGGAGCAAACGCTTGATGCCCACGAAGTAGAGAGTCCACGACGAGCGCATTAGCGCGGATACGTCCCCTTGATCGTCGAGGAGATCAAACAGGGCATGGTAGATATCCTCGTTGAGTAGCGGGAGTCTACCCGAAGTGACGCTGGAGCGCCGCAGGCTGCTGATGGTTGTCAGCAATCGGCGTAATCTGCAGGAGGGGCGATCTCCCCGCTCACCTTACTAACAGATTCTCATATTGATCCATACTGGCAGTCAGACGTCTGTCTTGCGCGCAACTTGGCTGTTTGAGGATGCAGGCCGTGCAATCGCGTTCGCGCGAGCCGAGCTATATAAATCGACTACCCGCCGGGAGTTGTCTGGCAACACCGTTACAGCCCATCCACTATTGTCTATACCATTATGTCAGATTATGCACGAGCCCTTTTGTGGACGAATATGTACAGATTGACATACCAGCGATATCGATTTAAATGGATCAGTTGGCTGGGAACGAAAATCATGCGGCGAATGATCATCGTGGCGCGCGCTAGGAGTCAGCTTGTTTGGCCCAGAAAGTCGACGGGCGCCTCTGGGACCGTTGTGTCGGCTGAACAACTCACGGTGCCCGTACTCTGCGAGCCGCTCGAGTCTGCTACTTGGCCGGAGTTGTTGCTAGAGTATGTCCAATCAAGCGACATCTCCCGAGCTGCAGATACCTGGTAGTTTGGTATATCTCACGCGTGGGATATCATCGCAACCTACTACTCCTACCGATAGGTGCCAGCCTCTACTACTACCTGGAAACTCAGCAAATACACTCCAAGGTTTTCATCGTGATGAATGACTGAGAACAAGAATACTGTGTGCCTTGCCATATGCCTCCTGTTATTCTCTTGGCCAGCACATCCCAGGAGCGCATGCTTCCCTGGCTACAACCCGGAAGGCGTCCCGTTTGCGATGGCCGCATCGTGCGCCCGCGCGAGGAAGCCATACTCTGGCAAGTACCTACAACAGGGTAAGTCAGTTCGCCCTCGAAAACATATCAATGCTTGGAAGACCTACGTGTCAAAGAAAGGCACCATCTCTCTCGCGCCAGGAGTGTCGCGCCAGTCGCGCATCAACTCCGTAGCGACGGCAAACATTGAGAGCACCTGGATCCCGGCCGCGCGCATGCGGTCGTTGGCGTCCTGGGCCGTCCTCACGTCAAACGTGCCAGAAGCATCGGCGTTTACAAAGACAGTGTACCCCGCCTCGACGAGCGAGAGCGCGAGGAAGGTGGTGCAGACCTGGAGGTAGGTATGTCCGTCAGCTACCAGGGTCTACGGAGTGTCAAGCGAAGGAGGAAACTCGCGTCGGTCGTGATGCCCGCAATGATGACCTGCTTCTTTCCCGTTGCCTGTACGGCAGCGCGGAAGTCTGGGTTGTCCCATGCGTTCACCTCACCCTGACGCTTGATGTACGGAGCATCAGGGTGCATGTCGGTGATTTCCTTGGGCAATGGCCCGTTTGGCCCTGTACCGTCGCAGTATCAGCCAGTATCTCTTGACGAGCATACGGTGGGGCTTACCAGTTTCAGTGGAGGTGGTCAAGATGGTAGGGAGACCAAAGATCTTCCCAAGGGCGGCATGGGCGAGGATGCTGCTCTTCACGTTGACCGGAGAGGCATCGCGAGCGAGTTGGTACAGGCCTTCCTGGTGGTCGATCACGAGCAGAACGGCTTCATTCTTGTCAATGCGCTCGTATGTGAACGTCATACTTGCTGTCCAAGGACCATGTTTGAGGTGCGTTCGCCGCCACCGCGAGACGAACAACTCACCGATTTCAGAAGAGTGGAGTTGAAGAGTGAGTGATGATGGGAAACGGGAGTGGTATGAAGCACATCGTTGCCCTCAATGGGCCTTTATACCCTGCGGCGTGTAAGTCTACGCCGACGTCGACCCATCTTCGCGAAGCCGTCCGCTGCTTTTTGGCGCGCCCTTGGTGGTTCGTATAGTAAGGTATACTCCTCAAAGCGATACCGTTCGTAGTTCCCCACCAATCAACGCGGTCACGACATCTTTTTGTCCCCCGGATGCCGCGTCCTTCCCGTGCCTCCCTGAGCAATCATCCATTTACGGACATGGGCACCCACATCACCGTGCTTGCTGTCCCGCCAAACGTGATGCGGCCCGCACGACGTCCGATATTGGCGGATGTAGCCTTGTGCATACCCGAAGTGTACCATGAGCATCCACGAGCTCTCCGGTGCGTCTGACACTTTGACGCCAACGAGGCAGGCGTATCACGGCGCAGAGGGGTGTACCTGCCCAAACAGAACAAAGCAATGGTATCGTCTGTCTCGGTCTTGGCCTCCTACTCCCATCTGTTGTGTTCAACATCAGGGGCGAATGCCCACCAAGGCGGACCGAGAAACTCGCCCAGTCCAGAGCACCAAGACCAATATCCTCCATGGGTTGAGGTAGCCATCGTGAGCTCCCAGACGCTGGGACGCACCTGATGTGCTCGACTTGGCTGATGGCGAACGACCGGAGCCTGGTGGCACACCGCACAGCGCCACTCTGGCCGCGCGCGCCACGGTGGCACGGTGAGCGTTAGCCACAGAAAGGATGGAGGTGCAAGTGCCGCCGCACGCGGAACGCCAACCACGCATGTCCATCGAATGTCCATCCTGTGGGCCGCGGCCACCCGCGCGATCGGCGCCGGCCTCATAGGGAAGAAGCTGCCTTTGAGCTGTACCGGCGCATTGCGATACGAAGGGCGGCAGTGGTAACTTACACGATGACCTATAACCATATTAGCGGAGCGCGCCGGCCCGGATCGACGCCTCGCCGGCAGAACTGGACTGCTGCTTGGTACGGCAGGCTTTTCCCCGCCATGCTTGCCAAACTGAATTGCACGCGACGCAGTCGCAGACGTGCCGGCGGTCATGAGTCCCATCAAGAGAGCAACTTGGGGCCGGTATACGACCAAGCTGTCGTGCGACTGTCTGCAGCATCGGACGCCCTGGCGCCCGCGCCTCTCCGTGACCTTGCGTGGCGGGGAAGAGCGTGGCTTCCCTGCTCTGAGGCAATCCTGACTGTCCCCTGTATCCGATTAGTGGAAGAAGATGCAGTATTCGAAGCGGATCCTACTGAGTGCGTGAGTATCAATGTGCCCAGAAACAAGAACCGACGCACGCATGTCCTGGCATACTGTCTAACCGCCGTTCCAGGCCGCCCTCCAGCCCACGGCAGCACGCAATGAGGTCCGAGCCAAGGAGGCCGTTCATTATGCGAGATATGTATAGATACATCTGCGCCGACGCGAGGGCCGCGCGTAATCAATCAAGGTGTGCAATTCCCGCGGTCATGCTGTACCATACGGTCGTAGCTCCGAAAAGGGCAGTCGTTGGCTCGCGAGGGAGAGGCAAGTCGGATATCGTACACAAGGACGCTCGTGTCATCGGGGCGACGTCGGGCGGGGTTGAGGTGGAGGAGACAGGAAGGGGTGGGCGTGCGGAGAGAGGGAGGAAACGCTGCCAGGAAGCTCAGTGGGTGGTGTGTGAGTTCGCAGGGCCACCAGCCAGACCGCTCGCCGAGTCGTTCGCGGGGGCTTGCGCCGCCTCGTTGACGAGCGCCATCGCGGCGTCCGAGCGCGCAGAGAGCGTCACGTAGACCTCGTCCACACGACTGTCGCGGGACCCATCAGCGGCCGGCCGCGATCGAGTGAGGCGAGACACTCACCACGCCGCGCCGTTGCTGACGACCTTCATCTGCGCGTCCGCCGCGCGCTGCGCCTTCTCCGTCGCGAGCGGGAGCGCGACATCGAACACGGCGAGGATGTGCGCAAAGTGGCTGAACAGCAGCGCGTCCGCGAGGTACCGCCCGGGGCACGTCCGGTGCCCGAAGCCGAACGCGAACTGCATCGGGTGCAGGATGTCCGCGCGCAGTTCCGTGCCCGCGTCGTCGAGGAACCGTTCGGGCCGGAACGCCTCAGGTTGGGGGAAGATGCGCTCGTCGCGCGAGATCGCCCTGGGCGCGGGTGAGCGTGCGCGTTCCGGGCCGGCTGTGCGGGACGTACCAGTTGTTGGCCATGATCGTCGCGCCCTTCGGGATGTGGTAGCCCTTGTACGTGTCATCCTCCGTCACCTCTCTCGCGACTGCACACGCCCGGTCAGCGTCCCGGCTGCGAGCAACGGGCGCGAGTACTCACTGACGGGCGCGATCGACACCCATCGCAGCACCTCGGCCAGCACCGCGTCGACATACCGCAGGCTTGCGCGGTCGGCCATCGTCGGCAGCCGCTTCGTGCCGACGACGCGATCCACCTCCGCCTGTGCCTTGCGTTGGATGTCCGGGAACTTGGCCATCGCGAGCAGGAACGTCAGCGTCGCGGACTCGGTCTGGTCCGTGCCCAGGTCAGTGTCGCTCGTCACCGGACGGAGGCGAGAAGACGCACCGCGAGCATGCCACCTGCATGCACTCGAACCGTCAATTCCTCCAGGAGGGCGGATCAGCGCACTCACCTGCGTTCATCGTGACCGCGATCATCTTCGAGCGATCGTCCATCTCCTTCTCGCCCGACGCCGCGCTCAGGTTCGACATGACCGAGTCGTTCCCGGACTGCTTGCCCTTCTGCGAGAGCTGCACGGTCATGTCCGCCGTCTCGTGCAGCTGCTTCTTCCAGTGCGCGCCGAGCTTCAGCATCGGGCCCACGACCGGCGTCCACTTTGGCAGCGAGCTGACTGCGTGCGGGGTCAGCGCGGCGCCTGCAGGCAAAGGGGGAGATTCGATCGTACGGAAGGGGAGGATGTCGAGCGTCTGGTACTTGTCGCCGAGCACATTCGCGGCAAAGTGCGCGAGGTCGTTCATCCGGGTGAGGACCGTATCTGACGGCGTGGGCTCGTACCCCGTCGACACTTTCAGAAACACGCGCCCAAGCGAGCTGAGAACGCGTTAGCGACAGCTTTCGACCTCACCAGAGCGGCTCACTCGTCGATGTTTTTGGTGAGGTCTTTGCACTGCAGGTCGCCGGCGAGCGTCCGGAGGAAGCGTCGCGAGGACTCTTCGTACTCCTTGTTGTAGGACGGTGCCGCGGACGGTCCGATCTCGAGATGGAACTGTTTCCGCGCGGTCGAGAAGACCTCGCCGGGATCCATGAACGGCAGCGTCATCGTCAAATCTGACCTGCGCGGGTGTCAACCGCGGGCGTCGTTGCAGAGATCAGGATGCGCACAAGTTGGCCATTTTTCGCGGGGGCTTGCTCGAGTACTGTTCGACCTTGTTGTTGAAGAGCGCCTCGATCGCCTCATGCGAGTTGAGCACAATGATGGTCGTGTTGAGGACGTGCAGCGTGTTCACATCGCCTGCGTCAGCAACGGGAAAGATGTGTCCGAGTAGTCAGCGTCTGGTACCACATCCAAAAACGATACTAACAACATCTGCACAAATGGTACGGGAGCACTCGGTAAGGAACATATCCGCTGTCTCGGCACCGCCGCCGCAGCCACATCTCGGTACCGAGCGACGCCGCCCCCGCCAGTTGCGATGGGACGAAGAAGCGAGGGTCAATGCTACTCACCGTACTTCTTGGAGAGGTTGTAGAACCAGACCCACTGCTCTGTGTTCGGTATCTGAGTCAGGTTGCCGATGATAGGGAGGCCAGGAGGGCCGGGCGGGAGATGCTTGGAACTCGAGCCAAAGAAGGAAGTCATGGCGGCGCAGTGGTAGTAATGTGGGGATGACAGGCCGCAGCTGAGTCGATGTTGCGGGGGAGGGGGACGGCGACAAGTGTGTGCTATATATGATACCGCCCTGGCGGGGTCGTGGCCGGGATCGGGTACGCTAACCGGGGCGGGAGCGGGGAGGGGACGGGGGGACGTGACGCTCTGCTCGGGGGTTCATATGAGCGGAGGCGATACGCCTCGAATCACGCCCCTGCCCCGCCGCCAACTGCCAGGGTCGCGAGTACAGCGATGGGCGTGTGTGCATGGATCACGATGGCGCGGATTGCGTTACGATGCATTGTCGGGCGGAGACGCGCTTGTGCGTATCCGACGCTGGGAAGCCGGAAGCTCCGGGGTGTGGCAGGGCGAGTGCAGCCGCGTTTGACCTTCGCGGTGGGCCACATTGCTTCCGCGGCGAGGCCTTGCAGTTTCGCTGGCACACGAGGCACACGAAGAGCTCGAAAGATGGGATCTGCGACCCTGACTTGGCCTGACCGCTGGCCTCAGCCTGTCGTCCTCGCTGACGTGATCGCACGCGCAGCGTATGAGTACTCCGTTGTCGAGCATCGCTTGGACGCAATATATGGCCCGCTAGCGTAGGTGATAGTACCAACAGATCAATATACGAACGTCGGCGAGACGAGACAGATCTTGGTGGGAAGCCAGGCCGAGTCGGTCGCGAGCGCAGGAGCGAAGGTGATCAACTCTCTTCCAGAATTGGAATGGGCTCTAGCCGACCAATCAAATTTAAAGTCGTCACAGATCGCGATTGCCAGATTCCGCATCCCGAATCCCCGGCCGCTCATTTGTCTTTCACCGCCATGTCCTGCCGTGTCCTCGCGAGCGGCTGCTCGGACAGCCCTCTTCTCGCTACCGCCTGCGAT
>JABYQO010000062.1:0-66758 GCA_022606155.1 Trametes elegans | reverse complement strand
ATACACCGGAGAATGTGGTTGAAGCCGTGGTCCATACGGATATCTCATTGCTGGACTCGTCCGTCAATGCTGAAGACGGTGAGTGTCTATTCACTATTGATCATCGTGAAACTAACAGATGTCACAGTGATGCCGGAATCCGGATTGCCCGACGTGATACCTAACACCTACGAGGACGAACCGTCGGTGCCGCCGCCGGCGCGTGCGGCTTCTCCAGTACCTCAGCAAGAATCGTTACCGGTACCTCAAATACAAGAGGAGACACCTGCACCACACCGTCGACTGCCTCGGCGTGCGACTTCTCGCGCGTCCTCTCGAGGGCCTTCACCGCCTCCGCCTCCGCCGCCGGTCGCACAGCCCCCACGAGATGCAAACGGGGCGAGTCATACTCTCGCGCCGGAAGCTGGTCCGTCAGAACCGGCTCAGCCTCGTCGCGTACGCTGCATTGTCATCAACTTTCGTGAAACGGGATGCTAACGGCCGTGACTATAGACATTGGTTCGGAGAGCGGGCAAGCCCAAGCCCATCATTGGTATTGACGATACTACGATTGATATTGACAATGGCTCGGTCAGCGGACGTGCGCCGGAGGAGCCTCCCGTGCTGTCGCTTCCCCGGCGGGCCGAGTCCATCGTTGTGAGCAAGCCGTGATTCCATGTCTGCGCTGGGTGTTTCTGACCTCGTGTCCACAGCCACCCACGCCTGCGCGCCCGTCCAGGCTCAAACGGCGTGTCGGTACGAATGCTCAGAATGCGTCCAGCGAGCTGTTCCCGGGTACGGCGGAGGTCATCGTGCCCGACGCGGAGGAGCCGCCGCACAAGAAGTTCAAGGCGCTCTTCGATGAGAGCGACCCGGACCGACTCGCGCAGATGCACCTCGACGAATACTCGAGTCAGCGCGCGAACGTCGAGGAGAGCATGACACAGTACGAACCCTCGGGCCCATCGACAGCGGCTGGGACGCAGGCGCGGCAGTCGGCACGGAACAGGACGTCAGGGACGACGTCCGCCGGCGTGCCCCTGGACGCGCTGATGGAGGAGGAGGAAGAGAGCATGCTGACGCTCGGATCGAGTGCGAGGCCCGATGCGTTTGGGAGCGTGAACACCCAGAGTAAGGCGCGGGGGATGAAGCGAAAGTCTCAGGCGGTGGATGCTGAGGGCGACGTGGAGATGGAGGAGGCGCCACCGCGACGAGGCGGCGCACTGGGGACGACGATTCGGTGCCGGAAGAGACGGCACAGACGCAGGCGGATGCCGTCCCGCCCAAGAGCAAGCCGCTGTCAAAGGTCGTCACGCGCGAGGACATGGCGCAGTCGCAGGTGCACGCCAAGGAGAAGCCGGCGAAGAAGGCGGGGGTGAGCGCGAAGGTGGGGCGGAGCCGGGTAAGCCGGACAAGGACGCGGCGTTCCTGAAGGCGGTTGCGTCGACGAAGCGGGGGAAGAAGACGGAGGACATGTTCGACCGCGAGTTCAATAACCTCCGGATCTCGAAGCCCGACCTCGCGCAGCAGAAGATGAACGACGAGTGGTCGGTGCTGGAGGAGTTTGGGATGACGGGACGTGCGCGGGAACTTTATGGTCGTGGTGGAGATGCCGGTCCTGAGAAAAGGGCGCTGGGCGGGAGCATTTGAGGAGAGGCGAGGGGAGGTTGGAGTGGCAAGGCAGGCCTGACTTCAAGAAGTTCAAGAGGGTAAGTCGACATGAGAGCGCCAGTCGCGCGCGGTGGCTGACCTTGGCATAGAAAAACGGGGCCGGGAGGCGTCACCCGGTCGAGCTTGTTGTGGAAGAGGAAGGGGATCTAGGTATTGGATCTCGTGAGTAGATGGTTCGCTCGATTTAACGGAACAGCGCTGACAGTTCCCAACCCAATCCAGAGTACTGGAAGGGCTCCTCTCAAACCGCGCCCAGTGGTTCGGGCCAGCTGAAGTCGCAGGTGAAGGCGGAGGAATCCGAGGGCGAGAAGACTACTACGACTCAACGCTCGACACAGCGCAGAGCGAAGAGCACCCTTCCGACACTCGTTTCCGATGAGGAGGACGAGGACGGGGACGAACGAATCTTCACTCCCGCGCCGTCAAAGCCGCCCAGCAGCAAGAGCAAAAGCCAGGGGCGGGGCAGCAAGGCACTGCCCAGTACACGGGCGTCTTCGAGGAATGCGGCGACACGCATAGCTTCCCAGAAACAGCCCCTCTTCATTGTGTCGGATATTGAAGAAGAAAACGACGATGCGGTCGGCGAGGGCATGTCTACCGTCGATCGCAGCTTGGTGCTCGAGGGCGAGGACGAGGATAGCGCCGGTACGACACTGATGGCAACTTCTCGGAGTACGCAGTCGAGGACAACAAGAGGGAAGAAGGGCCTGGCGAGCAAGCGGTCGATACCGGTTGTCTTGGATGACGATTCTGATGACGGTGCGACGTTCAAGGCGCTCGGTGCACGGGCGAAGTCGAGACGGTGATTCCTTGCTGTGTCGGTGGGGAGGTTACAGCTCAGTATTAAATTGCTACCATGGTATCCTAATTTAACCTTTTATTGAGCTGTTATCACGACGCGCATTCACAGATTGTGCCCTCCGAAATAGGCTAGATTTGTAGGTGGATTTCTCTCACAAACCTGTTGACAAGCCTTTTTCAGGACCGGAGCCCCTTTGACGCAACAGTAAGCCGAGGTAGGTAGCAGTTCGTAGTAGGTCCTAATATCACCTAATCCAAAGTTGCAGAGCTGTTCCGGTCCTTAATAAGGCTGTGGACAGGAATCCAGTTTAGGTCCCTACCACAAGGCCATTTCCCTGTCCGACATTTGCTGATGTGCTTTATGTTCCTACTGTTATGGCATGGATTTGGGCATTCTACAACTTAGAAACACTTCGAGAATCATTGATTGCAGATGCATGGGTAGTGTTGGGGGCCCGAGAACTCTATTAGTGGGGGTGCAGGAATAAGGACTCCTCTTTCTATGGAATGTCAGTGAAACTCTAAATGGCTACTACATTTCATGTTCAAAGGAACATATGTGATCATCAGGTTAGAAAGTAGTCATTCACAAGAAGTGACAAGCTGGGGAACTCAAAGAATTCAAAGTCTGCTTTTCATGACATTTGATATTCCTGAGTGGATATATTTCTCTGTGTATATGACATGTACTGGTCACTGGAAGCTCCAGACACATACCACAGGGAGAAGACATTTTTGTCATGGAAACAACTAGACCCCTGTGCTTTCTCTATGTTTTTCAGACTGAATATAAGCACTTCATGATACAAGGCTAGACCATATGACCCCACCTGTAGACTGAGCATGTAGGTGCACAGACCACCCTTTTATCTGTACATGGTTGGCACTGTTCAAGTAGTTGTGCTAATATTCATGTTTATGGACACCACTATACTTAATATGTTGTATAAGTATGATTTACATTTTCACATCATTAGAAAGCTCAGTTTGCACCTTTTAGCTGTACCTAGAACTTTGGAGTCCATATTCATAGTATTTCCTTCAGCAACTACCTTACCTATTGTTTTGATACCATAATGAAACCATGCCCCACCATTTCTGTCCACAATGTGGCATGTAAATTGAAATTGGCCAGGGTAGATCAATCCATACAGATTATACATTCCCTGCTCATGTAAATTGATTTGTGAACTGATCTCCACTTTGGTATTATACACATTGAAGGCAACACATTCTGGAGCAGTTTATTATTTAATGCATTTGTGCAGACTACTGTACCTACCTGTATAAAAGCAACTGACCATGGGCCATAACAGACTGCAAGCCAGCAACCAGGTGGGGTGGTATGTGACAGGGTGCAGAACATGCAACCAGGCTATTATACCATATACACAGCACACCAATGATAAGATATGGTAGCCCAGTGGTTAATGGCACCTGTTTGCTGTGTTTTTTGTCCTTCTAAATCTGAGTAAGGTCAAGCTGTTGAATCCAGCAAGGTTTGGTATAGGACCCCTCTCACAGTTACTAAATGTCAGAAAGGGACTACTGAAGGGCTTGGGCTGGAGGCAGCAGGAGACAAGGAGGATATCTTGATGTTCAGTGACAATGGGGAGCACTATATAGCACTGAGAACCTTCCTGTACATAGCTGAGAGGCTGCCTAGTTTTGTACAATTTTTGGCGAATTTTTTGTGGATTTTTTGCAGTCACACCCTGCCAAGAGGCAACTAGAGTATCATAACCAGTAACCCATGCAATGCAACTGGCCACCATGACCATAACAGTTGCTTCCATACAGGTAGGTACAGTACATTCACATTGTGGACATATTTTGACAGATTCTTAATTGAACACTGCTCTTATCCAAGCACCCAAGCACTGATTGTTTGATTATTGTAAATACCACCAGCATACAGACCATTCTTCCAAACAGAGTTGTTTATATTCCATAATATATTGCTTTCACCCTCTGATTCAGTGGTGAACTGATATGCCTGGCATTTGAAGTAGTGAATTTGTGAGCCTTCCTCTGGTTGCAAGAGATTATGGATGAGGAAAAATAAGTCAGTACCCATAGGGCCCCAGGGGAAGGTTTCAGGGTCATTAGTATGAAGCATATACCTGAGGCTATCCCTTACCTGAGAAGCACACATACCAGAAGCAGTCACTATCTCTTTGAAGTGCTTTGTAACAAATTGTAACAGTATATTGTCATTGTTATTGGCAAGAAGTGAGTGAGAACACTATCATAAGCACAGCTGTAGTTGTCATTATTTGTCACAATCTGTGCCGGAACTCTGGAGTGACCCCAAAGGAGTTCTGTCAGGACTTCTGGACTTTCTATGTTTAGTATGTTCTTGACCCTTCCTTGTGCTGGTGTCATACCATTCTTAGTAGAAGTTCTATTCTCTCGGCTTGCATCAAGGGGCCTCAGACCCACCGGAGTTCCAATGTTCATGACACAAGTCCCTTTTTCCTTATATGTTAGGATCATTTAGTATATAAGGCATGCTGGTAGTAGCCTTTGCCTCAGTTTGGATACTTTGTTACACTATTACCCTTTGTTACTCTATGCTACACTCTGCTACCTTACGCTCCTCGGTACTCTACTTGCAATACACCCTTGTTCCTTGGACTCCTGTCTCGGACATCCGTTGGTTATCTTCGGTCTTCTGTCACTTATCAGTGTACTCCAGTAAGTAGGGGACACCCAATGAAATCGCTCAGGGTGTTACCAATAGTTTCGCCAAGTCTCCACATCCCCGTGTCATGGTCGGAACTCCGCCGGCCTTCCTGGAACCCTGTCTCCATTCATCCGCCTGCCCATGGCACACAGCCTAACAGTGTATCCAAACTCACACTGAGGGTCTCGTCATGTTTACGGAACCTGAAGGTGTTTGGTCCGGATTCTCTGCGCGTCGCATCCGGGTCCCCATCGGGGATCTGACTACTCCCACACATCCCGCAGGTTCACAACCCCTCCTCGACGTCTCCACTCAGTCACCCCTAGCCGAGTCGCATGCTGGAACTCCGGAAGCAGCCCCATCTCGCCTCCCTGGAGCTCCACTTCTCGGCTTTCCCCAATCCACGCCCACCAATGCTCCTTGTATCCCTCCCGACAACCCGTGGACATCCCCCAACAACCCTTTTGTCGCACCATCTCGGTCTGAGCCCACAGCCTGCCGCACCAGCCCCGTAACTCTGCGAACATCCACCTCACCTCCCCGATCCGACCCCCGCACCCTCATCCGACCCCCAATGGGACCTGGCGCAGGCTATGCTGCTACTCGCCCAGATGCTCCGGCTCACCCAGACTACTTCCGCTGTTCACACTGGAACTCTGTCTGCCTCCTCCAAACGAAGCAATGTCCGGGAGCCTAATCAGTTCGACGGATCGGATCCCACCAAGCTCCGTTCCTTCTTCATGCAGCTGGAACTAGTCTTCAAGGCTCGCCCTAGGACGTTCGACACTGACGAGAAGAAAGTCACCTACACCATCTCCTACCTCAAGGGCATGGCCCTCACCTGGTTCGAGCCGCACCTCCTGGAGCGCAAGTCCGGAAACCCGCTGGAGTTCCTATACTCCTATGAGGTGTTCCAGGAGGAACTCCGGGTTAACTTCGGCCCATACGACGTAACCGGACAAGCCAAACACGACCTCGAGAATCTCCGAATGGCGGACAATCAGCGGATCGCAAAGTACATCACCCAATTCACTCGGCTCGCGACACAGGTCCACTGGGGTAGAGCTGCCCTTCGGTACCAGTTCTACAAGGGACTCCCGGCCCGACTCAAGGATCGGATCTCCGAGGTCGGGAAGCTGGACTCCTTGGAGGAACTCCGCAACCTCACGCAGTTCCTGGACCACCGGTACTGGGAACGCAAGGCAGAGCAAGCCAGGGAGTCTTCGGGAAGCCACAAGTCGTCTGCAACCCCCACAAAGACCGCCTCGGAGCCAACATCCAGAACCCCGTACAAGTTGTTGACTCCTGCCGGAGGTTCCCCAACATGCGCCCCCACCTCTTGTAACCCTTTGATCCCTTCTAAGACCCCGGCCAAGCCGACCTCCAAGCCCTACTCAGACAAGCTGGGTAAGGACGGAAAGCTGACCCAGAAGGAACGGCAGCAACGGTTCACAAACAACCTCTGCCTCTTCTGCAGCGGAGCCGGACATGTGTCCGCGGTCTGCCCGAAGAAGTCCGCCTCCCCCGCCAAAGGTTGCACTGCTCAGACCTCTGAACTCGAGTCGTTGGACCTCCAGTCGGACGTCCAGGAGGACACCAAGCCGATGGAGGAGCCAAAAAACTAGTCAGCAGTCCTCGGTTTTCCGTGTTAGGTGAGGACTGCGTTGACCCTCCCGGCATGGAACCTCCCTCGGTACTCCGGCTCAACGTGTCCGCTCTTTCTGACCCCCTTTCCCTCCATGTCACCCTCTTCTCTGAGCTCGTCCGTTCGGAATTCTGCGCGCTCGTCGACTCCGGGTCCTCGCACTACTTCCTGGATTTGGACTTCGTAAAACGTCATGGACTTCTGACGAATCCTGTACCTCCCATCTGTTTACAACTCTTCGATGGTTCGTCAAACCACATCATCACTCAGACTTCCACCCTGCCCATTCAGTTCCCCTCGGGAGAGGTTATGTCGGTCAAATTCTTTGTAACTCCACTCAACAAGTTGGTCTCTGCCGTCCTGGGGTACAGCTGACTCTCCGCCTACAATCCCTTGATTGACTGAAAGAAGCACAGCATTCAATTCCAGACGGTACCCCCGACGTGTCCTGCATCTTCGGTACCCCTGGCGCCCTTGGCTTCTCTGTCCGGACCTCCGTCCGTCTTGGTCGGAGCTTCCCTGGCAGAGTCGTATTCTGCGACCTCTCCCCCTCCGGACACCCCTTCGGACCCCCATTTGGAACCCCGGATTATGCTGGTTAACGCCACCACGTTTATACATGCGTGCCGGCTGCCCAGGGCTGAGAGTTTCACTCTCAATCTGTCGGCCATCTCGCTGGACTCTGTGAAGGCCCGCAGCTCGTTGGTTGAGGAGGAAGTTCCAGACTTGTCCAGAGTTCCACCGGAGTACCACAAGTTTGCGGACGTCTTCAGCAAGAGGAAGGCGGACACCCTCCCGGAACACCAGCCTTACGATCTCAAGATCACCCTTGAGGAGGGCAAGGTTCCACCCCTAGGCCCGATATACTCGCTGTCCCAGGTGGAGTTGGACATGCTACGTGGGTATATCGAGGAGAACCTCCGTTCAGGCTTCATTCAGCTGTCCAACTCACCGTGCGGAGCTCCGGTCCTCTTCGTCAAAAAGAAGGACAGATCCCTCCGCCTGTGTGTGGACTACTGGGGGCTCAACAAGATCACCCAGAAGGACTGGTACCCGCTACCTCTTGTCTCGGATCTCCTTGACACCCCCCGGAAGGCCCGCATTTACACCAAGATCGACCTCCATCATGCCTATAACCTCATCTGGATTGCACCTGGTGACAAGTGGAAGACGGCCTTCTGGATCCGGTACGGCTCCTTCGAGTGGCTGGTCATGCCCTTTGGACTGTCAAACGCTCTGGCGGCCTTCCAGCGCTTTGTCAATGAAGTGTTCGCGAACCTCCTGGATGTGTGCATTGTGGTGTACCTCAATGACATCCTCATCTACTTGGACTCCATCGAGGAACACCAGGAGCACATCCGGAAAGTCCTCCAGAGGCTCCGGAAGTCCCAGCTTTTTGCTCGCGCGGACAAGTGCGAGTTCCATGCCACATCCGTCGAGTACCTCGAGTACATCCTGTCACCCGAAGGCCTGACTATGTCCGAGTCCAAGGTGAAGGCGATCCTCAACTGGCCGGAACCCCAGAAGGTCTGGGACATCCAGTCGTTCCTTGGATTTGCAAACTTCTACCGTCAGTTCATCCACAACTACTCCGAGATCGTCCTTCCCTTGACCTGCTTGACGTGCAAGGGAGTTCCGTGGAACTTCAATGAGAAGTGCCAGAAGTCCTTCAACGCGCTCAAAAGTGCCTTCACCTCCGCACCCATCCTGCACCACTGGGAACCTGACCGGCCACTCGCCATCGAAACCGACGCGTCCGACTACGCCATCGCCGGAATCCTCTCTATCACCACAGAGTCCGGGGAACTCCATCCCATTGCGTTCCATTCCCGGACTCTGACCGGAGCAGAACTCAACTATGACACTCACGACAAGGAACTCCTGGCAATCTTCGAGTGCTTCCGGAACTGGCGGCACTACCTCGAGGGCTCCAGAACTCCAATCGACGTCGTTACAGACCACAAGAACCTTGAGTACTTCTCCACTACAAAGCTCCTTACACGCCGCCAAGCCCGCTGGTCGGAGTTCCTGTCGCAATTCAATCTGGTCATCTGCTTCCGCCCCGGAAAACTTGGCGCAAAACCAGACGCGCTCACTCGATGTTGGGACGTCTACCCAAAGGAGGGGGGCAGTGACTACTCCATAGTCAACCCGCACAACTTCTGACCTGTCTTCACGCAGGAGCAGCTCGCCTCCTCCCTTCGGGCGACGTATCTCCGGGAACTGGTACTCCGAGCAACTTTCCTGTTGGACGAAGAACAACTCCGCTCAGACATCCGTTCCGCTTAGTCCGCAGATCCGTGCCACCCCGAACTCTCCGCCGTGCGCACCGCTGCTACCAAGGGCGACTCACGCTGGTCCTGGAATGACAAAGGCCTCCTTTGTTTCAATGACCGGATTTATGTGCCGGACACCTTGGATCTCCGCCTTTGAGTCCTCCGGTCCCGCCACGATCACCCGACCACCGGACATTGGGGTCAGAACAAAACACAGGCCCTGGTGTTCCGTGACTACGCGTGGCCGGGACTCCCAGTCTATGTCCGGGACTACGTGAAGTCCTGCACCCAGTGCATGCGTGCGAAGACCCCTCGGCACCTTCCCTATGGGACACTCAAACAACTCCCGATCCTGGAACACCTGTGGAACTCCGTTTCAATGGACCTCATTGAGCAACTCCCGAACTCCGGAGGTTTCACCGAACTCCGGAGGTTTCACCGCCATCCTCGTCGTCGTCGACCGCCTCACCAAGCAGGCTATCTTCATCCCGATGCATGACACCCTAACCGCCTCGGAGCTCGCAGACCTGTTTGTCATGCACATCTTCTCCAAGCATGGAGTTCTGTTAAATGTCACCTCTGATCGGGGTTCTGAGTTTGTCTCCCATTTCTTCCGCTCCCTCAGAAAGGCCCTCGACATGCGCCTACACTTCACCTCTGGGTACCATCCGGAGGGCGACGGCCAGACCAAGCGAGTGAACCAGACCCTGGAGCAGTACCTCCAGATCTACTGCAACTACCAGCAGGACAACTGGGCGTGCTTACTCCCGTTGGCAGAGTTCGCATATAACAACGCTCCTAATGCAACTACCGGGATCTCTCTGTTTTTCGCAAACAAGGGCTATCACCCCAGACTTGCAGTACACCCGGAACGCGACCTCACTTCTGCCTGGGCCTGGGAGTTTGCAGTCGACCTCGAGGAACTCCACTCGGTCCTCCGGACGCAGATCACGGAAGCTCAGGCCCGTTACCAGGCGCAGGCGGACAAGCACTGTCTCCCTGCCCCGGATTTCCATGTCAGAGATCTGGTGTATCTAAAGGCTGAGCACATTCAAACAACACATCTGTCCAAGAAGCTATCGGAGAAGTTCCTTGGCCCCTTCGAAATCATCGCAAAGGTGGGAACGCACTCCTACACGCTTCGATTACCCGACTCCATGCGCGCCGTCCACCCCGTCTCCCACGTCTCCCAGCTGGAGCCCGCCACACCAAACGGAATTCCGGGATGTGTACAACCGCCTCCGCCTCCGGTCATTGTTGACGGAGAACCGGAGTACGAGATCTCGGAGATCCTCGACTTCAAACTGGACTGATGCCGGAAGTCCTGCAAGCTCTTATACCTAGTCCGCTGGGCTGCCTACGAGGGTATGGACAAAGAGACTTTGTGGATCTTGGCCACGGAACTCGAACACGCGCAGGAGCTAGTCATGGACTTCCACTGGAAGTACCCGGACAAACCAGGACCGCTAGACAAAGTTCCTTGACGTATTTATTAGATCGCTTCCTTACCAATTTCATTCATGCTTTTTTATGGCCAAGAAGTCGCTACAATTTACCACTTTACTATTTACTGTAGCGCTCGTCCCCCGGAACTCTGTTGATCTACTTCGGGCCCGATCCGGAACTCCCGTTCTCCTCCTCCTCCCCCTCATTGTCCTCATCCCCCAAACCCGACTCCTCCTCACCCTCGTCTCCTGAACCAGACTCCTCCAACCCCGAGTCTCCCTCCGACCCGGACCCTGACCTGTCGCCCTTGGCCTCCGCCACCTCTTCTGCGCTCGCAGCCACCGCATCCACCACCTCGTCCGGCTCCGGGACAAACTCCTCCTCGTCCTCCTCGCGGTGGCTCTCGATGTACTCCACGAGTGCCTGGTAGCGCTCCTGGGCCCCCACGGTCTCCTTGTGGAAGAGCTGCGCGGCCTCCTTAAACTCCTTGATCTCTGCATGCAGAAGCACCACGTCCCACTGCGTGGACTGGTGCATCGCCTGGGCGCGTGCCTGGTCCCGCTGGAAGCCCTGGAGCTCGGCCAGGACTGTGTGAAGGAGCTGGTCCCCTGACAGGAGGTCGGAGGACTCTGGATTTGCTGCCCAAGTGGGCGCCTGGAGAGCGGCGCCTCCAGAGCTCCCGGCCATAGGGGCGGAAGTCCCGGCCCCGGCACGCGAACCCAGCTGTTGGGGTGTGGCACCCCCGGTGTTGGCGCTGGACCCTTCGGTCGGCTCCTCCAGGACTGGGCCAGTGGAGGGCTTGCCGTTGGTCTGGCAAGCGGTTTTGCAGTGGTGGCACTCAATGCAGGAGCGCACCTTCGCGCTGTCGCAGTAGTAGCATGGCTGCCCAATGCGGGTGCACATGTCGCAGGAAACCCTAAAACCAAAGTCAGTCGGAGATCCGACGGAGTCCGACAGACTTACTTGGACTCCACCAGGGGTTTCTCTGGGGCCTTCCCCTTGGCTGCAGCCGCCCGCATCCTCTTCGTCTTCGGCGCCGTCTCGGACACCAATGGACTTCCTTCGGCGGCCCGCTTCTTGGCTGCCTCCGCCGCCTTAGCCGCCTCCGCAGCCTTGGCTGCCTCCGCTGCCTTGGCTGCCTCCGCCGCCCTGGCCGCCTCCGCCGCCGCGGCCTCCACTGCCCTTCACTCGCGCTCCTCCTCCTTCCGCTGCTTGCGCTCAGCCTCTGCGCGCAGCCATGCCATCTCCACCTCCACTGCCGCCAGGCGCTCCTTGAGGGTATGCTGTGGGGGTACGCCGGACATGTTGCTGGGGGGACTAGGGTTGGGCTGGGAGAGAGTAGTTGTGGCTGGGGTTTGGGGTTGGGGCTCAAGCTGCCCATAGCCCGGGTCTTCATAGCCATCGACCCAGACGAGCTTTGCGGGTGCCCCGTCACGTCCTCTGTTTTGACAATGAGCAACCCGCACCGCCCCAATTAGGCACACTCGGTGTCAATACTGGGGCCCGCATTAAGGCCCTCGGGGCTCGGGCCTAGGAGGGGGCACTGTCACAATCTGTGCCGGAACTCCAGAGCGACCTTGAAAGAGTTCCGTCAGAACTTCCGGACTTTCCACGTTTAGTATGCTCTCGATCTTTCCTTGCGCTGGTGTCATACAGTTCCTAGTAGAATTTCCATTCTCTCAGCTTGCGTCAAGGGACCTCGGACTCACCGGAGTTCTGATGTCCGTGACGCAAGCCCCCTTCCTTATATGTTAGGTTCACTTAGTATATAAGGTGCGCTGGTAGTAGCCTTTGCCTCAGTTCGGATACTTGTTCATTACTCTCTGCTACCCTATGCTTCTCGTGTTGAACTCTGCGCAATTGCGCGGGTTCCTGTGCCCGTGTCAAGCCACAATTTGCACCATACGTTCATTGCATAGCACACATACAGTACTTCATTTTATACGCTACTCCCATTCTCTGTTGTCGAGATATTACTGCCACATCATCTACTGTACGCACTTTGCTGATTCTGAGCTTTGGGGTTGTTTTGCCACGTAGTTTAGCGCTCTAGGGAGCGCCCGCTGTACAGCTGGCACTGTGCCGGGCACTGGAGTCCTTAGACTTCACAGTGCTCGACACAGGTGAGTAGGATAGCCTCTGTTCAATTCTAGACTTCACAGTGCTCGACACAGGCCATTGTGACTGCCCTGAGGCACACTGCAGCTGACAGGTTATGAGCCCTGCGCTCTAATCGCCTCAGGACGTCCATACCCGCCATTCCTCGCACTCTGGAGGCCTCCCCACACCTCCCTACACCTCCCCACACACCCCTGCACTCCCTACTGCTCTGCTTGTCGCATTTTTCGCTCCCTGGACCTCTGCTTGACCATTCTGGCCCTATCTCCTCCAATTCTTGTCCCAGGCTTCTGCCCATCGCGCCCCTGCCACGTCACACACCCCCTGCCATGTCCCCAGGCGCGCCCTCCTTCCCCAAGCTCTCCAATCGCAATTTCCAGCAATGGAAGCTTGATATGGAGGCCAGGCTTCGCACCCTTGGTGCCATGCGCATTGTGCAGGGCACTGAGACCCGGCCCAGCTTCACAGAGCCCCTGAGCGCACTAGAGCGGCGGGAATTGCGTGAGTATGACACCAGGGTGGACGCTGCAGCAGGGGAGATCTGGTCCTGTGTGGAGAGGGAGCAGCAGACCCATCTGGAGGCCATCTGGGACGATCCTGGAGCGATGTGGAGGAAGCTGGAGTCTGTGCACATGCAGAAGCGCCCCGGTACGCGTTTCAACACCTACAACTCCCTTCTCTCTCTCTCCAAGGCCGAGGACGAGTCCTTGAGCACCCTCTCGACGCGAGCCTCACAGCTCAAGTCAGACATGAAGGCCCTTCGCTCCCCAAACTTCACCCTCGCCCAGCTGGATGACGAGCTTGTCCTGATGGCGCTCATCCGTGCCCTGCCGGCCGAGTACAACGCCTTGCGCCAGACCCTGCTCCTTGACGACTCCCTGACGCTCGAGAAGCTCCAAGACACCTTCATTGCACTCGAGAACCAGCCTGGTGTGCCCTTGTCCGCCCCTGCCCTCTCCCATGCTGCCTCTATGCTCCCCTGCGCATTCTGCGGCCACTCTGGCCACTCTGAGGACCAGTGCTTCGCCAAGCGCGACGCCAGCACTAGGGCCAAGGAGAGGGTAGTGCAGCGCTCCCAGTATCAGCGCTCGGGCAAGGGCAAGCGCAAGGAGACGGCCTCAGAGGCCAAGGACACCCCGGACACTCCCCAGGAGTCTGCTGGTGCGGCCACTGTGAGTGCTGGTTGTGCCTCTGCCCTCCTCTCCTCCTCGGACCGCACATCCTGGCTCTCCTCGCCTGCAGCTGCTAACTGGAACACCGACACAGGTGCTTCTGCACACATGACCCCGCACCGCCACTGGTTCCGCTTGTACTTGCCTCACATCATCCCCATTCACCTCCCCAACTCACACATAGTCTACTCTGCAGGGCTTGGGTCAGTGGTCTTCCAACCAGTGGAGAGGGAGGGGGTTGTTCCACCTGCAGTTGTACTTCATGATGTCTTGCATGTCCCAGCCCTGGCCAGCAATCTACTCTCTGTCTTCCACCTCACACGCCAGAAGGGCTACACTGTGGAGCTCCACGCGTCCTCTGCTCGCTTCTACCATGAGGGACAGCTTTGCTTTGAGGCCTCAGTCAATGAGCACAATGTGGGCTATCTCCTTGGTCGCACTCTCTCCCAGGCCAAGCAGGCACTCTCCGCTTCGTCCACCTGTGAGGAGGATGAGTCTCTGTGGCACCAGCGCTGCTCCCATGTCAACCTCGACGCCCTGCGCTCAGTGGTGAAGAGGGAGCTTGTCTCAGGCCTTGTGGTGCGCTCCCAGCGCAAACCTGACCCCATCTGTGAGCCTTGCCTTGCTGGGAAGCTCAACCGCCACTCCATCCCTCGCTTTGTGTCCAGGAGGCACACCCCACTCGCCCTGGTCCACACAGACCTCAAGGGACCGCTCCCAGTGGCCACCCCTGAAGGCCACCTCTACTGGATGACATTTGTCTGCGATGCGACCCGGTTCTGGGTGGTGGCCCACCTGAAGCGCAAGAGTGATGCATTCTCGGCCTTCCAGGCATACAAGGCCTATGCGGAGAACACCCTCAGCCTCACCATCAAGGCCACGCGCGACGACAAGGGCGGGGAGTACATGGGCAAGGAGTACACCGACTTCTGTGCCAGACACGGCATCCAGCGCCAGCACACCGAGCCAGACGAGCCCCACCAGAATGGCGTTGCAGAGCGAGCAAACCAGACCATTGCTGAGGGCGCCACCGCTCTCCTTGCTCAGTCCAAGCTCCCTCCTTCGTTCTGGGGCCATGCCGTTGCCACCTTTGTCCACACTCGCAACCGGATGCCCACCTCTGCGCTCAGCGGTGCCATTCCCTACACTGCATGGAAGGGGAGTGACTCGGAAGCCAGATGTCTCATACTTCCGTGTCTTTGGCTGCCTGGCCTATGTCCTAGTGTGCAAGAAGAGCCGCAGGGCGCTCGAGCCCCACTCTCGCAAGTGCATCTTTGTTGGCTACCCCGAGGGGACCAAGGCCTGGCGGTTCTGGGACCCTGCTGCAAGGAAGTTCATCATCTCCTCACATGCAGTCTTTGATGAGCAGTGCTTCCCTGGAAACTCGCCCTTCATCAATGTCTTTGGGCTTCCCCTGGATGAGGTGGACATCCCTGGTGGTCCCAGCAGCCCCAGTGCGGCTGACCAGCCACCTGAGGACATCCCTGATGCGCCAGAGCTGCCAGATCAGGGGAGAGATGGTGACTGGGATGATCCTGCACCTCCTGCGCCTCCAGCTGCGCATGTCCTGCCCCTCCTGCTGTGCCTGAGCGCACTCCTAGCCCTCCTGCTGCACCTGCATCGCACTCCTACTCCTCCTACACCTGCACTGGTTGCCCCATAGCCTGCTCCTGCTCCTCTGCACCCACCATCTCGCCCATCTGCTCACCAGCCAGCAGAGGGACATGGTGGCTTCAGGCCATACCCTGCCCTTGCTCGCAAGCAGCTCCCTGTGCGCTCCACTCGCTTCCAAGGCTCTCTCAATGACTGGGAGCTCAAGCGCCGCAACCTTGTGCCCCAGCGGTTCCACATTGCCTCTCCATCTCCTGCTCCATCACCAGAGCCCTCGGACCGGGACCACACTCCCCAGCGCCACTCTCCCTCACCAGACCCACTCATTGATGCTCCAGTTGAGCCAGAGCCTGCTCCTGCCCCTGCACCAGCCTCTCCAGCACACCCAGCGCTCTCTCCTGCCTCCTCGGACGATGAACTTGACCTCCTAGCAGAGGGTCAGGAGGATGTCTTTGAGTGCTCACTGGAGGCCATGCTCTCTGCCATTGAGGATGTCTACTGTGCCCCACAGGATGACTACCTCACCTATGACAATGCACTGGCCTTTGCCTTTGAGTCTGTGGCCGAGCATGCACTCAAAGCAAGCCAGGAGCACCTTGGGGAGCCCCGGTCAATCTGAGGTCATGCACCTTGCACCAGAGGAGCGCGACCACTGGCTGCGTGCAGCCCAGGAGGAGCTCCAGTCCCTGGTGGAGAACCGCACCTTTGAGCTTGTCCAGCTCCCTCCTGGCCGCAAGGCCATTGGCTCCCGCTGGGTGTTCCAGGTGAAGCGCAACGTGGATGGCTCCATTGAGTGGTACAAGGGGCGCCTCGTGGCCAAGGGCTTCTCCCAGCGCCCTGGCTTTGACTACAATGAGACCTTTGCCCCCACACCCAAGTGGGCCTCCATCCGCGCCATCCTTGCCCTGGCAGCCCTCGAGGACCTTGACCTTGAGTCTGTGGACATCTCCTCTGCTTACCTGAACAGCAAGCTCAAGGAGGAGGTCTACATGAAGCAGCCAGAGGGCTTTGAGGAGAAGACCCCAGACTGGGTGTGACACCTGTGCAAGTCCCTCTATGGCCTCAAGCAGGCTGGGCACTGCTGGCACGAGAAGCTGCACGAAGTCTTCACCAAGATTGGCTTTGACCGCCTCACCTGTGAGCACAGTGTCTGGGTCTACCTCCGTGATGGTGCTCACATCATTGTCCCTGTCTTTGTGGACAACATCACCATTGCAACTTCGTCCCGGGACGCCATCCAACACATCAAGGATGAGCTCTGGGCGCACTTCAAGCTCCGGGACCTTGGGCCCACCTCCTGGCTCCTTGGGGTCAAGATTGAGTGTGACAGGTCCAAGCACTCTCTCTCCATCTCCCAGCGCCAGTATGCCCTCGACATCCTTGAGCGCTATGGGTTCACCAACTGCAACCCAGTGGGCACTCCCATGGACCCTGGCCTCCGCCTCAGCGCACACATGGGGCCCACAACACCCTCTGGTGTCCGGGAGATGCAGGACGTTCCCTATGGCCAGGCTGTGGGCTCCCTCTTCTACCTTGCAGTGGCCACTCGCCCGGACATTGCTCGCACTGTGGGCAACCTTGCCCGGTTCTCCAAGAACCCAGACATGGCACACTAAAAAGCGGTCAAGCACCTCTTCTGGTACATCAAGGGCACCCTTGACTACAAGCTCACCTACTCGCCCTCCTCCTCTTCCGAGCTCTTCACCTTGTACACGGATGCAGACCATGCAGGCTGCCCAGGCATGGGTCACTCCACCTCAGGCTATGTGATCAAGATGGGTACAGTCGTCTCCAGTCCATTGTTGCACTCTCCACCACAGAGGCAGAGTTTGTTGCAGCAGTGTCCGCAGGCCAGGAGGTGCTCTGGCTGTGGAACCTGCTCACAGAACTTGGATTTGATGTCTCTGCAGCCTCCCGGCTCAGGATGGACAATCTCTCTGCACTCTCTGTTGCAAAAAATCCTGAGCATCATGGCTGTATGAAGCACCTTGACTTGCGCTTCTACTGGCTGCGGGACAAAGTAGCCAAGGGTTGGATTGCCATTGAGCATCTTTGCACCTCGGACATGCCTGCCAACATCCTCACAAAGTTGCTGGCTAAGCCAAAGGTGCTGGAGATGGTCAAGATGCTAGGGCTGGGGACTTGACTGGTCAGGGGGGAGTGTTGAACTCTGCATGATTGCGCGAGTTCCTGTGCCCGTGTCAAGCCACAATTTGCACCATACGTTTACTGCATAGCATCCATACACTACTCCATTTCATACGCTACTCGCATTCTCCATTGTTGAGATATTACTGCCACATTACCTACTTGCGCATTTTGCTGATTCTGAGCTTTGGGGTTGTTTTGCCAGGTAGTTTAGGGCATTGCGCTTGGTGCTTGTTCTTTTCAACCTCCATGATCTGAGTTCCCTCGTTCACCTTCTCTCACCTCTTTTGCCAACTTCACGGCCACACTGTTCTTCTGGGTTCAGCAGAAGTGGACATATGTCGCCATATTTGTCAGACTAAGAATGGTGTGAGGGTGTCCCTTGTCTCAAATAGCCATGTAGTTTGTACTTCACTCCTTTCTCTGGCAATCAACCTCTTCCCCTACCCACCTCTCACTGGACTGTATGGCCAATGGCAAAGAGAACCAGACATCTGGTTATACCTGTGCAGTAGCTCAATGAGGCTCGGCATCGCTTTGCTCTTGCACATACTGCAAGATCCCCAGATGCCACTGCTGACAACATTGTTTGTGCTTTTGCTAGCACCCCTGAAGAAGTCCTCCAGGTAGGTGAGTCTTCTGTTACCATCATAACACCCATCAATGTACCTTGGACAGGAGTACAAGAATGCTGCTACTGTGCAGTCAGCCAAGGCGAAGAAGGGGTGCAGTGGCAAAGGCAAGCAGAGGGTAACCACCATTATTGACTATTGCCTCCTCACACTCAACTGATGGTGCACCCAGATCTCCTCCAAAGAGAATGGATAATCCATGCAATCAAAAAGCTAAATTACATGGGGGTGGGCAGTGCAAGTATGGGCATGAGTGCACAGAGCAGGCGGGCGAGCAGTGGTTGGGCAAGCGGCGGTCAGGCAAGCGGCAGTTGGGCAAGCAGGCAGTCGGGTGGGCAGGTGAGTACAGCGAGGATTTGCGTGCAAACGGCATGGTTGCGCGAGTGAGCAAGCAGGCAAGCAGGCAGGTGGGCAAGCGGGCGGGAGTGGGCCGCTACAGCCACATTCTAATCTGGTCCAATAAAAGCCTTCGTGTGGCATATGGTCAAATTGTGTGTGATCCAGTCTCCTAAGTCACTATAAGTCATCATATACAGGCAGAAGCACACATTTCAATATGCATACCAGACACAAACTGGTCATAAGTCGATTGTGCAGGGTATGTTGAGATATGGAAAGTGTTCCCATTTTCTGGCCCCATATGGTGGTACATAAGTTGGCCAGATGAGGCCCTAGGCACCCAGACACAATTTCCACCGGGCCTGACTGGTCAAGTCCCCAGCCCTAGCATCTTGACCATCTCCAGCACCTTTGGCTTAGCCAGCAACTTTGTGAGGATGTTGGCAGGCATGTCCGAGGTGCAAAGATGCTCAATGGCAATCCAACCCTTGGCTACTTTGTCCCGCAGCCAGTAGAAGCGCAAGTCAAGGTGCTTCATACAGCCATGATGCTCAGGATTTTTTGCAACAGAGAGTGCAGAGAGATTGTCCATCCTGAGCCGGGAGGCTGCAGAGACATCAAATCCAAGTTCTGTGAGCAGGTTCCACAGCCAGAGCACCTCCTGGCCTGCGGACACTGCTGCAACAAACTCTGCCTCTGTGGTGGAGAGTGCAACAATGGACTGGAGACGACTGTACCCATCTTGATCACATAGCCTGAGGTGGAGTGACCCATGCCTGGGCAGCCTGCATGGTCTGCATCCGTGTACAAGGTGAAGAGCTCGGAAGAGGAGGAGGGCGAGTAGGTGAGCTTGTAGTCAAGGGTGCCCTTGATGTACCAGAAGAGGTGCTTGACCGCTTTTTAGTGTGCCATGTCTGGGTTCTTGGAGAACCGGGCAAGGTTGCCCACAGTGCGAGCAATGTCCGGGCGAGTGGCCACTGCAAGGTAGAAGAGGGAGCCCACAGCCTGGCCATAGGGAACGTCCTGCATCTCCCGGACACCAGAGGGTGTTGTGGGCCCCATGTGTGCGCTGAGGCGGAGGCCAGGGTCCATGGGAGTGCCCACTGGGTTGCAGTTGGTGAACCCATAGCGCTCAAGGATGTCGAGGGCATACTGGCGCTGGGAGATGGAGAGAGAGTGCTTGGACCTGTCACACTCAATCTTGACCCCAAGGAGCCAGGAGGTGGGCCCAAGGTCCCGGAGCTTGAAGTGCGCCCAGAGCTCATCCTTGATGTGTTGGATGGCGTCCCGGGACGAAGTTGCAATGGTGATGTTGTCCACAAAGACAGGGACAATGATGTGAGCACCATCACGGAGGTAGACCCAGACACTGTGCTCACAGGTGAGGCGGTCAAAGCCAATCTTGGTGAAGACTTCGTGCAGCTTCTCGTGCCAGCAGTGCCCAGCCTGCTTGAGGCCATAGAGGGACTTGCACAGGTGTCACACCCAGTCTGGGGTCTTCTCCTCAAAGCCCTCTGGCTGCTTCATGTAGACCTCCTCCTTGAGCTTGCTGTTCAGGTAAGCAGAGGAGATGTCCACAGACTCAAGGTCAAGGTCCTCGAGGGCTGCCAGGGCAAGGATGGCGCGGATGGAGGCCCACTTGGGTGTGGGGGCAAAGGTCTCATTGTAGTCAAAGCCAGGGCGCTGGGAGAAGCCCTTGGCCACGAGGCGCCCCTTGTACCACTCAATGGAGCCATCCACGTTGCGCTTCACCTGGAACACCCAGCGGGAGCCAATGGCCTTGCGGCCAGGAGGGAGCTGGACAAGCTCAAAGGTGCGGTTCTCCACCAGGGACTGGAGCTCCTCCTGGGCTGCACGCAGCCAGTGGTCGCGCTCCTCTGGTGCAAGGTGCATGACCTCAGATTGACCGGGGCTCCCCAAGGTGCTCCTGGCTTGCTTTGAGTGCATGCTCGGCCACAGACTCAAAGGCAAAGGCCAGTGCATTGTCATAGGTGAGGTAGTCATCCTGTGGGGCACAGTAGACATCCTCAATGGCAGAGAGCATGGCCTCCAGTGAGCACTCAAAGACATCCTCCTGACCCTCTGCTAGGAGGTCAAGTTCATCGTCCGAGGAGGCAGGAGAGAGCGCTGGGTGTGCTGGAGAGGCTGGTGCAGGGGCAGGAGCAGGCTCTGGCTCAACTGGAGCATCAATGAGTGGGTCTGGTGAGGGAGAGTGGCGCTGGGGAGTGTGGTCCCGGTCCGAGGGCTCTGGTGATGGAGCAGGAGATGGAGAGGCAATGTGGAACCGCTGGGGCACAAGGTTGCGGCGCTTGAGCTCCCAGTCATTGAGAGAGCCTTGGAAGCGAGTGGAGCGCACAGGGAGCTGCTTGCGAGCAAGGGCAGGGTATGGCCTGAAGCCACCATGTCCCTCTGCTGGCTGGTGAGCAGATGGGCGAGATGGTGGGTGCAGAGGAGCAGGAGCAGGCTATGGGGCAACCAGTGCAGGTGTAGGAGGAGTAGGAGTGCGTGCAGGTGCAGCAGGAGGGCTAGGAGTGCGCTCAGGCACAGCAGGAGGGGCAGGATGCGCAGCTGGAGGCGCAGGAGGTGCAGGATCATCCCAGTCACCATCTCTCCCCTGATCTGGCAGCTCTGGCGCATCAGGGATGTCCTCAGGTGGCTGGTCAGCTGCACTGGGGCTGCTGGGACCGCCGGGGATGTCCACCTCATCCAGGGGAAGCCCAAAGACATTGATGAAGGGCGAGTTTCCAGGGAAGCACTGCTCATTGAAGACTGCATGTGAGGAGATGATGAACTTCCTTGCAGCAGGGTCCCAGAACCACCAGGCCTTGGTCCCCTCAGGGTACCCAACAAAGATGCACTTGCAAGAGTGGGGCTGGAGCGCCCTGCGGCTCTTCTTGCGCACCAGGACATAGGCCAGGCAGCCAAAGACACGGAAGTATGAGACATCCAGCTTCCGATTGCTCCCCTTCCACGCAGTGTAGGGAATGGCGCCACTGAGTGCAGAGGTGGGCATCCGGTTGCAAGTGTGGATGAAGGTGGCGACAGCATGGCCCCAGAACGAGGGAGGAAGCTTGGACTGAGCAAGGAGAGCAGTGGCGCCCTCAGCAATGGTCCAGTTCGCTTGCTCTGCGACACCATTCTGGTGGGGTTTGTCCGGCTCGGTGTGCTGGCGCTGGATGCCGTGTCTGGCGCAGAAGTCAGTGTACTCCTTGCCCATGTACTCCCCGCCCTTGTCGTTGCGCGTGGCCTTGATGGTGAGGCCAAGGGTGTTCTCTGCATAGGCCTTGTACACCTGGAAGGCCGAGAATGTGTCACTCTTGTGCTTCGGGTGGGCCACCACCCAGAACTGGGTCGCATCGCAGACAAAGGTCATCCAGTAGAGGTGGCCTTTGGGGGTGGCCACTGGGAGCGGTCCCTTGAGGTCTGTGTGGACCAGGGCAAGTGAGGTGTGCCTCCTGGACACAAAGCAAGGGATGGAGTGGCGGTTGAGCTTCCCAGCAAGGCAAGGCTCGCAGATGGGGTCGGGTTTGCACTGGGAGCGCACCACAAGGCCTGAGACAAGCTCCCTCTTCACCACTGAGCGCAGGGCATCGAGGTTGACATGGGAGCAGCACTGGTGCCACAGAGACTCGTCCTCCTCGCAGGTGGACGAGGTGGAGAGTGCCTGCTTGGCCTGGGAGAGAGTGCGACCAAGGAGATAGCCCACATTGTGCTCATTGACCGAGGCCTCGGAGTGCAGCTGTCCCTCATGGTAGAAGCGCACAGAGGATGCGTGCAGCTCCATGGTGTAGCCCTTCTGGCGCATGAGGTGGAAGACAGAGAGTAGATTGCTGGCCAGAGCCGGGACATGCAAGACATCATGAAGTACAACTGCAGGTGGAACAACCCCTTCCCTCTCCGCCGGTTGGAAGACCACTGACCCGAGCCCTGCAGAGTAGACTATGTGCAAGTTGGCGAGGCAAATGGGGATGACGTGAGGCGAGTACAAGTGGAACCAGTGGCGGTGCGGGGTCATGTGTGCAGAAGCAACTGTGTCGGTGTTCCAGTCAGCAGCTGCAGGCAAGGAGAGCCAGGAAGTGCGGTCTGAGGAGGAGAGGAGGGCAGAGGCACAACCTGCACTTACAGTGGCTGCACCAGCAGACTCCTGGGGAGTGTCCGGGGTGTCCTTGGCCTCTGAGGCCGTCTCCTTGCACTTGCCCTTGCCCAAGCGCTGGTACTGGGAGCGCTGCGCTGCCCTCTCCTTGGCCCTAGTGCTGGCATCGCGCTTGGTGAAGCACTGGTCCTCGGAGTGGCTGGAGCGGCCGCAGAACGTGTAGGGGAGTGTGGAGGCAGCATGGGAGAGGGCAGGGGCGGACGAGGGCGCACCAGGCTGGTTCTCGAGCGCAATGAAGGTGTCTTGGAGCTTCTCAAGCGTCAGGGAGTTGTCAAGGAGCAGGGTCTGGCGCAAGGTGTTGTACTTGGCGGGGCGCTTCTGCATGTGCACAGACTCCAGCTTCCTCCACATTGCTCCAGGATCGTCCCGGATGGCCTGCAGATGGGTCTGCTGCTCCCTCTCCACACAGGACCAGATCTCCCCTGCTGCAGCGTCCACCCTGGTGTCATACTCGCGCAGTTCCCGCCGCTCTGCTGCGCTCGGGGGCTCTGTGAAGCTGGGCCGGGTCTCAGTGCCCTGCACAATGCGCATGGCACCAAGAGTGCGAAGCCTGGCCTCCATATTGAGCTTCCATTGCTGGAAATTGCAATTTGAGAGCTTGGGGAGCGAGGGTGCGCCTGGGGACATGGCAGGGGGTATGTGACATTGCAGGGGCGCAAGGGGCAGAAGATGGGAAGCCTGGGACAAGAATTGGAGGAGATAGGGCCAGAATGGTCAAGCAGAGGTCCAGGGAGCGAAAAATGCGTCAAGCAGAGCAGTAGGGAGTGCAGGGGGGTGTGGGGAGGTGTAGGGAGGTGTGGGGAGGCCTCCAGAGTGCGAGGATGGATGGGTATGGACATCTTGAGGTGATTAGGGCATAGGGCTCATAACCTGTTAGCTGCAGTGCACCTCAGAGCAGTCACAATGGCCTGTGTCGAGCACTGTGAAGTCTAGAATTGAACAGAGGCTATCCTACTCACCTGTGTCAAGCACTGTAAAGTCTAAGGACTCCAGTGCCCGGCACAGTGCCAGCTGTACAGCGGGCGCTCCCTAGAGCGCTAAACTACCTGGCAAAACAACCCCAAAGCTCAGAATCAGCAAAGTGCGTACAGTAGGTGATGTGGCAGTCATATCTCGACAACGGAGAATGTGAGTGGCATATGAGATGGAGTACTGTATGTGTGCTATGCAATGAACGTATGGTGCAAATTGTGGCTTGACACAGGCACAGGAACTTGCGCAATCACGCAGAGTTCAACAACCTCCTCCTTGCCCTGGCAGCCCTCGAGGACCTTGACCTTGAGTCTGTGGACATCTCCTCTGCTTACCTGAACAGCAAGCTCAAGGAGGAGGTCTACATGAAGCAGCCAGAGGGCTTTGAGGAGAAGACCCCAGACTGGGTGTGACACCTGTGCAAGTCCCTCTATGGCCTCAAGCAGGCTGGGCACTGCTGGCACGAGAAGCTGCACGAAGTCTTCACCAAGATTGGCTTTGACCGCCTCACCTGTGAGCACAGTGTCTGGGTCTACCTCCGTGATGGTGCTCACATCATTGTCCCTGTCTTTGTGGACAACATCACCATTGCAACTTCGTCCCGGGACGCCATCCAACACATCAAGGATGAGCTCTGGGCGCACTTCAAGCTCCGGGACCTTGGGCCCACCTCCTGGCTCCTTGGGGTCAAGATTGAGTGTGACAGGTCCAAGCACTCTCTCTCCATCTCCCAGCGCCAGTATGCCCTCGACATCCTTGAGCGCTATGGGTTCACCAACTGCAACCCAGTGGGCACTCCCATGGACCCTGGCCTCCGCCTCAGCGCACACATGGGGCCCACAACACCCTCTGGTGTCCGGGAGATGCAGGACGTTCCCTATGGCCAGGCTGTGGGCTCCCTCTTCTACCTTGCAGTGGCCACTCGCCCGGACATTGCTCGCACTGTGGGCAACCTTGCCCGGTTCTCCAAGAACCCAGACATGGCACACTAAAAAGCGGTCAAGCACCTCTTCTGGTACATCAAGGGCACCCTTGACTACAAGCTCACCTACTCGCCCTCCTCCTCTTCCGAGCTCTTCACCTTGTACACGGATGCAGACCATGCAGGCTGCCCAGGCATGGGTCACTCCACCTCAGGCTATGTGATCAAGATGGGTACAGTCGTCTCCAGTCCATTGTTGCACTCTCCACCACAGAGGCAGAGTTTGTTGCAGCAGTGTCTGCAGGCCAGGAGGTGCTCTGGCTGTGGAACCTGCTCACAGAACTTGGATTTGATGTCTCTGCAGCCTCCCGGCTCAGGATGGACAATCTCTCTGCACTCTCTGTTGCAAAAAATCCTGAGCATCATGGCTGTATGAAGCACCTTGACTTGCGCTTCTACTGGCTGCGGGACAAAGTAGCCAAGGGTTGGATTGCCATTGAGCATCTTTGCACCTCGGACATGCCTGCCAACATCCTCACAAAGTTGCTGGCTAAGCCAAAGGTGCTGGAGATGGTCAAGATGCTAGGGCTGGGGACTTGACTGGTCAGGGGGGAGTGTTGAACTCTGCATGATTGCGCGAGTTCCTGTGCCCGTGTCAAGCCACAATTTGCACCATACGTTTACTGCATAGCATCCATACACTACTCCATTTCATACGCTACTCGCATTCTCCATTGTTGAGATATTACTGCCACATTACCTACTTGCGCATTTTGCTGATTCTGAGCTTTGGGGTTGTTTTGCCAGGTAGTTTAGCGCTCTAGGGAGCGCCCGCTGTACAGCTGGCACTGTGCCGGGCACTGGAGTCCTTAGACTTTACAGTGCTTGACACAGGTGAGTAGGATAGCCTCTGTTCAATTCTAGACTTCACAGTGCTCGACACAGGCCATTGTGACTGCTCTGAGGCGCACTGCAGCTGACACATAACAGTTATGTATCTCCAGGAACTGGTACTCCAAGCGACCTTCCTGCTGAACAAAGATCAGCTCCACTTGGACATCCACTTCGCCCAGTCCACAGATCCACACCACCCTGAACTCTCTGCTGCACGCTCTGCCACTACCAAGGGCGACTCACATTGGTCCTGGGACAACAAAGGTTTCCTCTGCTTCAATGACAGATTTACATGCCAGACATTTCAGATCTCCATCTCCAAGTCCTCCAGTCCCGCCACAACCACCCGACCACTGGACACTGGGGTCAGAACAAGACACAGGCCCTGGTGTTCCACAACTATGCATGGCTGGGACTCCAAGCCCATGTTTGGGACTACATGAAGTCTTGCACCCAGGGCACATGTGTGAAGACCCCTCAGCACCTTCCATATGGGACACTCAAGCAACTCCCAATCCCAGAACATCCATGGAACTCCATCTTGATGGACCTCATTGAGCAGCTCCTGAACTCTGGAGGCTTCACTGCCATCCTCATCATCATCAACCACCTCACCAAGCAAGCCATCTTCATCCCAACACATGACACCCTGACCACCTCGGAGCTTGCGGACCTGTTCATCATGCATGTCTTCTTCAAGCATGGAGTTCCATTGAATGTTAGCTCCAATCGGGGTTCCGTTGAATGTCAGCTCCAATCAGGGTTCCGTGTTCATCTCCTGCTTCTTCCGCTCCCTCATAAAGGCCCTTGACATGCATCTACACTTCACTTCCAGATATTATCTGGAGGGCAACAGCCAGACCGAGCGAGTAAACCAGACCTTGGAGCAATATCTCTAGATCTACTGCAACTACCAGCAGGACAACTGGGCCCATCTCCTCCCATTGGCAGAGTTCACATACAACAATGCTCCTAATGCAACTTTCAGAACCTCTCCATTCTTTGCAAACAAGGGATACCACCCTGGACTTGTGGTACACCTTAACATGACCTCACCTCTGCCCGGGCCTGGGAGTTTGCAGTCAATCTCAAGGAACTCCACTTGGTCCTCTGAACACAGATTGCAGAAGTGCAGGCCCACTACCAGGTACAGGCAGACAAGCACCATCTCCCTGTACCAGACTTCCATGTCAGAGATCTGGTGTACCTGAAGGCCTGAGCACATCCAAATGACATGTCCATCTAAGAAGCTATCGGAGAAGTTCCTTGGCCCCTTCAAAATTATTGCAAAGGTGGGGATGCACTCCTATACACTTCGACTACCTGACTCCATGTGTACCATCCACCCAGTGTTCCATGTCTCCCAGCTAGAACCTGCAACTCCAAACAGAATTCTGGGACACATACAACTGCCTCCACCTCTGGTCATTGTTGATGGGGAACCAGAGTATGAGATCTCACAGATCCTAGACTCCATGCTGGACCAATATCGGAAGACCTGCAAGCTCTTGTAGCTAGTCCGCTGAGCTGGCTACGAGGGTACAGACAAAGGACTTTGTGGATATTGGTAGAAGTTAGCCATGGACTTCTATTGGAAGTACCTGGACAAACCAGGACCTACAGACAAAGTCCCTTAAAGCATTCATTAGGTTACTTCCTTGCTTGCTTATTTGGGTTATTGCTCTTGTTCACACTCTTTTATGGACCAAGAAGTTTTGCTACATTTCACCACTTCACTATCTACTATAGCTTTTATCCCGGAACTCCACTGGAACTCCTACTTCAGATCTGACCCAGAGCTCTCGTCACCTTCCTCACTGCCCTCTGCACCCTCCTTACCATTCTCCTCTGACCCCAACTCCTCCGACCCCGACCCTTCCTCCAACCTGGACTCCAACTCATTGTCCTTGGCCTCCACTGCCTCTTCTGTGCTTGCTGCCGCTGTGTCCACTGCCTCGTCTGGCTCTGGCACAAACTCCTCCCGTCCTCCTCGCAGTGGCCCTTAATGTATTCCATGAGTGCCAGGTAGTGCTTGCGGGCTCCCACAGTCTCCTTGCAGAAGAGTTGGGCGGCCTCGTTAAACTTCTTGATCTCTGCATGGAAGAGCATGATGTCCTTTTGTGTTGATTGCAGAAGGGCCTAGGCATGCATGTGGTTGTGCCAGAAGCTCTAGAGCTTGGCCAGGACCATATGGAGGAGCTGGTCCCCCAATAGGAGGTTGGAGAACTCTGGATCTGCCACCCAAGTCTGCAACTGGAGGGCGGCGCCCCCAGAACTTCTGGCCACAGGGAAAGAAGCCTGGCTCCAGCATGGGAACCCCTCCTTCAGGGTGCGGGACCCCCAGTATTGGCACTGAACCCCTTGGGTGGGTCCTCCAGGACAGGACCAGTGGAGGGCTTGCCATTGGTCTGGCAGGCCATCTTGTGCTGGTGGCAGGCAATGCAGGACCGGACCTTGGCGCTATCATGGTAGTAACATGGCTGCCCAATGTGGGCACAGATGTCCCAGGAGACCCTAAAAGAAAATAAGTCAGCCGGAATTCCGATGGAGTCCGACAGACTCACTTTGACTCCACCAATGGCTTCTCCAGGGCCTTCCCCTTGGACCCGGCCGTCCGCACCCTCTTTGGCTTTGGCACTGTCTTGGACGCCGCCGGACTTCCATTGGCAGGCTGCTTCTTGGCCGCCTCCACTGCTGCTGCCTCCGCCACCTTTGCCACCTCTGCTGCCTTCGCAGCCTCTGCCACCTTCATGGCCTCCACCTTCTTCGCAGCCTCTACTGCCCTCCAAGCCTCCTCTGCCTTCTGCTCTTGCTCCTCCTCCTCCCACTGCTTGCGCTTGGCCTCCACGCACAGCCACGCTGTCTTCACCTCTGTCGCTGCCAGGCGTTCCTTGAGGGATCGCCAGGGAGATGCGTTGGACATGGTTATTGGGGGGAGGGGGGCTGGGAGTTGGGTGTGGTTGGGGTTGGGTTTGGGGTTTAGGCTAGGGTTACCAGCAAAGCAAGCAGCTCTTATAGCTGCCAACCCAAATGAGCTTCACAGGTGCTTCACCTTGTTTTCTGGTTCGACAGCAGGCACTCTGTGCTGCTTCCATCCAGACACTCTCAGTGTCAGTATTGGGGGCCACACAATGGCTCTCGGGGCTTGGGCCTAGGAGGGGGGCACTTATTGAACTCTGCGTGATTGCGCGAGTTCCTGTGCCCGTGTCAAGCCACAATTTGCACCATACGTTTATTGCATATCATCCATACACTACTCCATTTCATACGCTACTTGCATTCTCCGTTGTCGAGATATTACTGCCACATCATCTACTGTACGCACTTTGCTGATTCTGAGCTTTGGGGTTGTTTTGCCACATAGTTTAGCGCTCTAGGGAACGCCCGCTGTACAGCTGGCACTGTGCCGGGCACTGGAGTCCTTAGACTTCACAGTGCTCAACACAGGTGAGTAGGATAGCCTCTGTTCAATTCTAGACTTCACAGTGCTTGACACAGGCCATTGTGACTGCTCTGAGGCGCACTGCAGTTAACAGCACTGGTAGTAGCCTTTGCCTCAGTTTGGATACTTTGTTACACTTCACCACTCTACATTACTCCTCGCTACTTACTCGGTACTTCTCCTTGGTGCAATCCATCCCTTTCACTTAGACCTCTGTCTTGGACATTTGTCGGCCACCTTTGGACATCCATCACTTGTTGGTGCACTCTAGTAAATAGGGAACACCTATTACGCTCCGTGCTTGAACTCCAAGTCCAAACCCTGGTACTTGCAACTCTGCTCCATTTCTGTACTTTTGTCTACTCTGTACTCCAAATATTGGTTCATTTCAAATATGTACCTGACTCACTTCTCGCATGTGCAGTGCTGACTGTACTAAACAATAAGCCCTAACCTTGAGGCCACGGACTTTGTACTCTGCACTGCTCCTGCCTGTTCCGTTTGGCCTTATTGTTCTCCTTAACAATAGGGCATCTCTCTATAAATACCAAGCTGGGATGTAGTAGTTACTCAGTTTGGAAATCTCGTTAACCCACACACTCTCTCATTAACTCCTGAGAAACCTCCAAGTCTGACGCTCACTCTGTTCCCCTCCATCTACTCTGACCCCAACCTCTGTCAAGTCTGATCCCTTCCTTGTCCAAATAGAGAACACCAACCAGGGACCCATGCGTTACTAATAGTTTCGCAAAAGTCCTCACATTGTGCCAAGTCCCACCTCTGGACATACCCCGTTATGTACCTCCATCAACCCCTGACCTCTGGAGTAGCTCCAGGACAGCACAGTCCTAACAACACCCAATGAGATTGCTCAGGGTGTTACCAATAGTTTTGCCAAAGTCCCCAACCCCCCATGTTGTGGTCAGAGCTTTGCCGGCCTTCTTGGATCTCTGCCTCTGTCCATCTGTCCACCTACAGCATGCATCCTAATAACAATGGACAATAGGAGGGGGGTAATGTTATAGAGATGGCCAAACCCCTGCATTTTTTTCCCTATTTTTACTTATTTTCCAGACCTGTTACGAGCATTCTATGGCACATAGCACAAGCCAGGTTTAAGAGTAAAAGGCAAGGGACATCATGTGACCAGTCACTCAACCCCTACCTGCAGACCAAACTTGTATGCGCACAGACCACCCTCATGTTGGTACATGTTTGGCACCCCTCCAGTAGTATATAAGACCCTCAGGTAGCAACCCTAGCCCTTATCTTGACCTCTTGGTCTTTGGGCCAGGTAAGTCATTGCTCTGTACTATGATACTATCCAATACTAAACTTGGTCTTTGGGCTAGATTTGACTTGAAAGTCTAAGTTTGGCATTGCAAGACTCTGTCACAGTGTGAAGTGCCAGATTCTGGTGCCGGAGCATCTGCGTTGGATTGCCAGATCCTGTCCTGATGTGGCCGACATTCTACCTACATGTCGTGTTTCCTGTAACCTCAATTGAATCCACGTATCCTCCTGCAATGCTACACATATTCCACATTGTCCTAGAGAGGCATATGGCACATGCACGTGCAACCCGGTGTGTGCAACCTTGCGCACGTGAGCTCATCAAGTACATCCCCTGCCCATGTCCTCCCACCCTCTCAGCTCTCTCCGGCTCGATCCTTGTCCTCTCTCATAGTCGGAAAACATTGCCATGAAGCGCACACAATGGGCCCAGTACACACAGTGTACCTGCAAGAGCCAAGGTTGCAGCAAGAATCTACTTGGTTACACAACCCAGTCCAAGCAGATGGCCGCAACTCATCGGCGCGCTAACGCCCAGCAAGCTCTCACTGCCGCTGCCGCCGATGCTGCTCCCACTATTCAAGTGAGTGCTAGTGCGTAGGCAGCTCTCTCGTCTACAACTGGGTCGCGTGTGGAAGCTGGTGGCTCTGGACTCACTGGTGCATCTCTTGGGTCCCCCCTTGCTGAACCCTTTGATGATGACTTCGACTTCTTTGAGTGTTTCAAACCATACAAGGATGAGGATATCACCAATAGTGCATCTCCCGCATGTGTAGTCAAGAAGTGCCCGGGAGTTTTCTACCGGGTCAAGCATGGCATTGACGGCAACGAGCTTCGGGTTCCAGCGAAAGTCCACACATATGTATTGCTTGTCAAAACACTGCCCCGACTTCGTGTGTTCATTTCAACTTCCATCTGCAAAGCTTGGCAAGCCTCCGCTGCAAAATGACGAATACATGCATGACTTCCATGACACTGCAGCATATGGCTCTTACATGCTCAACATGAAAAGGGTTGTTATGCCCGATGGGAGTGTTACAGATGTCAAGGTCAGATAAGGCCCGCATTGGACTCTCATGTCCATTGACATTGGAATCAGCATGACCATCAATGTTGATTGGTACATAGGAATTTATTAATGGAGTTTGCGCATTCACTCGCATGCATATCTCACAGGTACGGGGTGACCGAAGGGCGTCCTCATTCAGTAGGCAGTATATATGTGACATTCAACAACCTGGACAGAGAGGTTCAGTATCTGCAGCACAATGTTCATCTCTCCCAGAACACTCCCAGACCAAAGGAGCCATCTAACGAGCAGATGATTCATCTGATAAAGCCCCTCTATGAAGAAGCTAAGCAGCTTTATGCTGGTGTGTTCTCTGATTGATATGGTGATGCTTACAGTGATATACTGACTCTTGCAGGCATCCTACTGGCCATTGCTGGGCGGACTGAGCCTGCTGAAGTTTACGGCGGGTTCAAGATGCAAATCTGTAACCTGCCGGGCTTGCGCAAGCTCAAGGCAGCTGCGGTGCACAACCACAAGCACTGCCCATGCTTTTTCTGCAAGATCGTGCGCGAAGATATCAATACTCCAGCCGGATATGATGTAGAGAGTAAGTCCGGTGACAGTTCGGCCATCTGACACCATGTGCACGCTGATACAGTTGTTCCCCCATACAGACTTCACATTACACAAGAACTGGCAGCAAATCACCAATGCATTTGCGTGGTGCGATGCGATGACTGAGAAGGAATGCAAACAACTGTTTGAGGAGAATGGCCAGCAGTGGGCGAAGTTCTTCGAGCTTCCTGGCTGGATGCCCTCGGGTTGTGCCATTGATTACATGCACAACTTCTACTGTGAGTCACCATAAATACCCTAGTATCCCTGCTTAATCTAGCCAATACAGTGGGGCTCACCAAGGAGATGTACATGGCATTTCTGGTTTGAGGTAAGGCTATGTGGTGGAAGCTCAAGACAACAGTGAATTCAATACAATGGCCCTCTGGGATTGGTCACCTGCCCACCAATGTGAGTGCCCAACTATAGTTCCGGCATGGCCTGACACTCTGCCTTCTCAGCTTGGTGAGAATCATGGCTTTGCGAAGGCCGATCAATGGCACCGCTGGGTCAATGTCCAGACAACTGTCCTATGGACAGTGTGGCGAAACAAGGACAATGAAATCCGACCATCACCGCCCGAGCTCCCTGCAAATGCAAAGAACATTGAGAACTTCACCCGTGACTTACGGGAGATCTACAAGATCTTTCTCTACGTGTCCGTATCTGAGCGTATCTTGGCCAGCAAGAGCATCAGTATGGAAGAGGTCCAGCATGGCCATAACTATCTATGACACTGCTGCATCCACATGCTCAAGCTCAGTGTCCACCTCCTCCCTAATCATCACCTGGCCATGCACTACCCTGAGATCTTCCGCCTCTTCAGCCCAGTATATGCCTGGTGGTTGTATGCTTACAAACTGTTGTCAGTGGAAAAGTGACCAGGCAGGGATTTGAACCCAGGACCTTCTGGTTTGCACCCAGATGCTCTAACCACTGAGCTATCCAGCCTTGGGCCAGTGAGGAGACACCACAGTTGTGGTGTAGACTACTCGTGGGTGCCAAAAGTATGGAAACACCTGCCTGTTTTGGTAGCTCATTTTATTACAGCTCGGTTTCATGTATTTCAACAGTTCTTCATATCAAAGCATAAGCATTAGGAAGCATGGATAATTGTGTGTTATATGATACATTCAAAATCTGGTTTGCCTCCCATGAACTTTCAGCACCTCCCGAACTCTCGCCCCCATCTTTGATGTCTCCTGCCTGACCACTTTATCTGGCATCTCCTCCCATGCCACCTTCGCTGCTTCCCAAAGCGAGTCAAGGGACTTGTAGGCACCAGGGGTATCTTGCACCTGCTTCTTCAGCTTGAACCAGAGTGGCTCGATTGGGTTCAAATCGGGGGAACTTGGAGGGTGCTCGAGTTGCTTGATCCCTAATTGCTGGCGAGCCTTCTGCGTAATCTTCGCCTTATGGGCTGGGGCACCATCTTCCACCACCAGCATCCTCTTACCCACCTGATGCTGCATCTGTGTATAGAATGCAAGGAGAGGGCCTTCGAGGACCTGTGCCACGTACCTCTCCGCATCAAGACCACCACGACCCCGTGAGGTGCGAGACTCTGACGAGTTCTGCTCAGATCGGGGCAGGTCTAGACGCACAAGAGGCCCCTTTCTTCCATACGCAATGCAGCCCCAGACCATTACAGTCTCTTTGCTGGCTGTCTGAAAGCTAGGTGCAATGCACTCTGGCAAATTACTCTCGCCTTGGCGACGGGTAACATACCGGTGAGTGATGACCTGCCCTAAGCGCAGCGCAGTCTCATCTGTCCAGATGACTTGTGCCCAGTCCCTTTTCAGGTTCTGGCATGCCCATCTGACATGTTTATGCCTGGTTGCGATGGAAAGGTAGAGCTTGCAATAGGCAACATACCGGCGATATCCTGCCTTCCTCGCAACCCGACAGACCTGCGACTCTGTATACCCTCCTGCCTCCATCCCAACCTTCTTGTAGGACCAGAAGCAGTGCTGTCTGATAGTACAGATGATGATCCGTTTATCGTGGAGGGTAAGAGCCCGAGGGCATCCAGAGCGGTGAAGAGAGCAAAAGGTTTTGTGGGCCTTGTAGCGCTGGAACATCTTGCAGCAAGTCGATCGAGCCACTCCAAGTCGGGCAGCTATCTGACCATAGGTCAGGCCTTCCTTACGGAGAGTGACAATCTGACTACGCTTAGTGGGAGAGAGTTCGGTGGTGCCAGCAGGAGCCATGGTAGTGGTTGTGGTTAAAGAAATAAATTACTCGAAACATGTGCTACGCTTTCCGGCGCTTATCGTGACATGTGACGTCACGCATTTCCATACTTTTGGCACCCACGAGTAGTGTAACTGTAGCCTCATGCCTATGGTATTCATGCTATACACTCAGCATATCAAGGGGTCTTATGGCAGTTCAGGGACCAATTCCTATCAGGATGGGTAAGCATGGTTACCACACCCTAACATGAATGCTTTAATGGAATTCAGGAGAAGGTCTGCATCAATGGCAAGGCAGGCGGCGAGATGGAGCTAACCTTGACGCGCAACTGGGTCGCCAAGCAACGTCTGTTTGAGCTGGTCAGTCATTCTGATCTGCGCGGACTAGTAACTGACCCGTTGTGCTGTAGTTGAGCACGTTGCCGGAGTCTGCGTTGGTAAAGGAGTGCGAGCTCATTAAGCGCGTCATTGCCACTAACACGCAGTCATCTGGTACACTATGCACGCACATGTTTGCTGGTGCAGGATCCTCCGTGAAAGTACCAAGCTGGATCAAGAAGTGCTGCAATCTCCGCACACTCCCTTATGCTGATATCTACCAGCTTCTTCTCAAGTTCATGCAGCAAACGGCATGGCCTGATCGCTGCATTGCTAACGAGTTCAATGTTGATCCAGACTGCATCACATTCTCATCCACCTCATCTGCTCGTCTCTTCCCTGTTATCGCCATCAACTCTACTCGGTTTGGCAGCATCATGGACAAACAATCCTCCAATGATTAATTTGGCTGTGTCGACTTCGAGACATCATGCGTCCCTTGCAGGTTACTGTACCACTTCGAGCTTGCCATCCCTGGATCCATTGTGCTGTGTTCGGTTATACAACGCATGGTCTCGGACGACAATCTCCCCATGTTTCTATGGTCATTGTACTCCACTGATCTAGGTGTCTACATTGCATATGGCGACAAATTCCATGCTTCCGAGGTTATTATGTCATCCCAGCTCAGTGCTCCAGTCGCCATCATTCCCATCTGCAGCAAGGTCCTCAGCCAAGATGTCCTGCTGTGGGTGGTTCATTCTTTTGACCAGGTACATGCACAGTTCCTCCCTGCACAATTTTGACATGAAACTTGTGTATAGACTGGCATTAAGCCTGAGGACGAGTGGTTCAACACCTTGGATGATGAGATATAGAAGATAACTGACAATATCTGAAAAGGTAAGTATCACATGCTGCCAAACAACTTATCAACATCTTGACCATTTGTCAGCTCTGCCACACGTGCACATGCGGCTGCAATGTCGGCGGTCTCTTCCAACCGGCGGAACTTCAACAATGTGCCTCCCTTCCCCTTTTCCTTCACCGGAAGCTCTGCTGGGTCTTCTACATCCCCCCATGCTCTGCCGTTTGCAGCAACACATCCACTGGTAAGCCAATGAGGATTCTGCTCCAGTGCTTCAGGCTTGATCATCCAGATACGATGCATGTTCTTCAGCTGCCGTGCATGCGCCAGTTTGACACCCTCCTTCACAGCGCCGTGCATGCGTGTGGTCTGCTTCTTTGCTGCATCAGGGTCAGGGTCAGGCCGCGCATCAAGTGTTGTCAACATATGTTGATGCTACAAGAGCTGGTCAGTCTCATACTTCACACAATGTCATCCACACTCATCTCATCACTGCGGTACCAAGGAGGCCTACTGACAAACTTCAAGGCCTCACCAGGTACCAGTGCAGGGTTGTCTTCATCGTCAGACGTGGCATTAATGCTTAATGCACACGCATACTTGGGTGTGTCCCACTCCGTGCCCTTGGCTTTGCGTTTGCGCGCAGCCAGTTTCTGTGCAGGGGAGATAAGTATTCAACTCTTACTGTGCTTAAATCTGCACTCACCGGCTCCGCACGCGAGCAATATATAGCTCTCAGTGCTGTATCTGTGACTACTTCCACCACCTCCTCCGTCGCCATGCCTCCAGTGCCTTTGCCACCACCAGATACATCTCCACCGAATCCGTCATCTTCATCACCAAGGGGGGATCCAACTTCCGGGGCCACCGTTTTGGTGTGCGCTGCATGGAGCTACTGAATCCGGCGGAACTCGCTGTGCATGTACTGGAACTTTGCAACAATGTGGTGCATCAAGTCGCTGTCAAAGATCTTGGTAAGTGCTAGGCTGGACAACGATATCTGTATTGTGCCATTTGTGCAGATCCACTTCCAGACCATCTCCAGTGCATTGCGGTTGTGGTCACCATCTTCAGTTGTAGCCCAGTTGAACCGAACAAGTTGCTCGTCGGCAACTTGTGGGTGCATGGGCCATGGCTGTCACGATCCATGCCGGAACTCCGGAGTGACCCCGAAGGAGTTCCGTTAGGACTTCCGGACTTTCCATGTTTAGTACGTTCTCGACCTTTCCTCGCGCTGGCGTCATAGAGTTCCTAGTAGAAGTTCTATTCTCTTGGCTTGCGTCAAGGGACCTTGGACCCACCGGAGTTCCGATGTCAGTGACGCAAGTCCCCCTTTCCTTATATGTTAGGATCGCTTATTATATAAGGCGAGCTGGTAGTAGCCTTTGCCTCAGTTCGGATACTTGTTCTTACTCCCTGTTCGTTGCTTCCCGTTACTCTACGCTCTCCGGTACTCTACTCGCAATACACCTTCATTCCTCGGAATCCCGTCTCGGACATCCGTCGGACACCTTCGGTCTTCCGTCTCGCGTCGGTGAACTCTAGTAAGTAGGGGACACCCGACAAGATCGCTCAGGGCGTTACCAATAGTTTCGCCAAGTCCCCACCATCCCCGTGTCGTGGCCGGAACTCCGCCGGTCATCCTTCGGAACCCCGCCCTTGCCCATCGGTCTGCCCACGGCACGCGTCATAACAGTGTATCCAAACTCACACTGAGGGTCTTGTTATGTCTATGGAACCCGAAGGCGTTTGGTCCGGATTCTCTGCGCATCGCATTCGGGTCCCCGTCGGGGATCCGACCACTCCCACACGTCCCGCGGGTTCGCAACCACTTCTCGACGTCCCCACTCAGTCCCCTTTAGCCGAGTCACATGCTGGAACTCCGGAGACAGCTCCGTCTCGCCTCCCTGGAGCTCCACTACTCGGTTTTCCCCAATCCACACCCACCAACCCGCCTTGTATCCCTTCCGGCAACCCGGGACGTCTCCCAACAACCCTTTCGTCGCACCGCCTCGGTCGAGCCTGCGGCCTGCCACACCAGCCCCGGAACTCCGCAAATATCCACCTCACCTCCCCAATCCAACTCCCGCACCCCCATCCGACCCCCAACGGGACCTGGCGCAGGCTATGCTGCTACTCGCCCAGATGCTCCGGCTCACCCAGACTACTTCCGCTGCCCACACTGGAACTCCATCCACATCATCCGGACGCAGCAATGTTCGGGAGCCCGACCAGTTTGATGGATCGGATCCCACCAAGCTCCATTCGTTCTTCATGCAGCTGGAACTAGTCTTCAAGGCCCGCCCTAGGACGTTCGATACCGATGAGAAGAAAGTCACCTACGCCATCTCCTACCTCAAGGGTATGGCCCTCGCCTGGTTCGAACCGTACCTCCTAGAGCGCAAGTCCGGAAACCCGCCGGAATTCCTGTACTCCTACGAGGTGTTCCAGGAGGAACTCCGGGTTAACTTCGGCCCTTACGACATAACTGGACAAGCCGAACACGACCTCGAGAACCTCCGGATGGCGGATAACCAGCAGATCGCGAAGTACATTACCCAGTTTACTCGGCTCGCGACGCAAGTCCACTGGGGTAGAGCTGCTCTTCAGTACCAGTTCTACAAAGGACTTCCGGCCCCGCTCAAGGATTGGATCTCCGAGGTTGGCAAGCCGGACTCCTTGGAGGAACTCCGCAACCTCGCGCAGTCCCTGGACCATCGGTACTGGGAACGCAAGGCGGAGCAAGCCAGGGAGTCTTCGGGAAGTCACAAGTCGTCAGCAACCCCCACAAAGACCGTCTCGGAGCCAAGATCCGGAACTCCGTACAAGTCATCGTCTCCTGCCGCAAGTTCTCCATTGTCCGCCTCCACCTCCCGGAACCCTCCGACCCCTTCTAAAACCCCAGCCAAGCCAACCTCCAAGCCCTACTCGGACAAGCTGGGCAAGGACGGAAAGCTGACTCAGGAGGAACAGCAGCGCCGGTTCGCAAACAACCTTTGCCTCTTCTGCGGCGGAGCCGGACATGTGTCCGTGGTCTGCCCGAAGAAGTCCGCCTCCCCTGCCAAAGGTCGCGCTGCTCAGACCTCTGAACTCGAGCCGTCGGACCTCCAGTCGGACGTCCAGGAGGACGCCGAGCCGGTGGAGCAGCCAAAAAACTAGTCAGCAGTCCTCGGCCTTCCGTGTCAGGTGAGGACTGCGTTGACCCTCCCGGCATGGAACCCCTCTTGGTACTCCGGCTCAATGCGTCCGCTCTTTCCGATCCCCTGTCCCTCCATGTCACCCTGTTCTCCGAGCTTGTCCGTTCGGAATTCCGCGCGCTCGTCGACTCCGGGTCTTCGCACTGCTTCGTGGACTCGGCTTTCGTAGAACGCCACGGACTTCCGACGAATCCTGTACCTCCCATCCGCTTACAACTATTTGACGGTTCGTCAAACCATGTCATTTCTCGGACTTCCACCCTGCCCATTCAGTTCCCCTCGGGAGAGGTCATGTCGGTCGAATTCTTCGTAACTCCGCTCGACAAGTTGGTCTCCGCCATCCTGGGATACAGCTGGCTCTCCACTTACAATCCCTTGATTGACTGGAAGAAGCGCAGCATCCAATTCCGGACGGTGCCTCCGACGCGTCCTGTACCTTCGGAACCCCTGGCGCCCTCGGCTTCTCTGTCCGGACCTCCGTCCATCGTGGTCGGAGTTCCCCCGGCAGAGTCGTATTCTACGACCTCTCCCCCTCGGACCCCTCTTCGGACCCCCTGTCGGACACTCCTTCGGACCTCCCTTCAGAACCCCAGATTACGCTGGTTAACGCCGCCGCCTTTGTGCGTGCGTGCCGGCTGCCCAGGGCTGAGAGTTTCACTCTCAATCTGTCGGCCGTCTCGCTGAACTCTGTGAAGGCACGCAGCTCATCGGTTGAGGAGGAAGTGCCGGATTTGTCCGGAGTTCCACCGGAGTACCACGAGTTCGCGGACGTCTTCAGCAAGAGGAAGGCGGACACCCTCCCGGAACACCGGCCTTACGACCTCAAGATCACCCTTGAAGAAGGCAAGGTTCCACCTCTTGGCCCAATATACTCGCTGTCCCAGGTGGAGCTGGACACACTGCGCGGGTATATCGAGGAAAACCTCCGTTCGGGCTTCATTCGGCCGTCCAACTCACCATGCGGAGCTCCGGTCCTCTTCATCAAGAAAAAGGACGGATCTCTTCACCTGTGTGTGGACTACCGAGGGCTCAACAAGATCACCCGGAAGGATTGGTACCCGCTACCCCTCGTCTCGGATCTCCTTGACACCCCCTGGAAGGCCCATGTCTACACCAAGATCGACCTCCGTCACGCCTATAACCTCGTCCGGATCGCACCTGGCAACAAGTGGAAGATGGCCTTCCGGACCCGGTACGGTTCTTTTGAATGGCTTGTCATGCCCTTTGGACTTTCGAACGCCCCGGCGGCCTTCCAACGCTTCGTCAACGAGGTGTTTGCGGACCTCCTGGATGTGTGCGTCGTGGTGTACCTTGACGATATCCTCATCTACTCGGACTCCGTCGAGGAACACCGGGAGCACGTCCGGGAAGACCTCTGGAGGCTCCGGAAGTCCCAGCTCTTCGCTCGTGCGGACAAATGCGAGTTCCACGCCACGTCCGTCAAGTACCTCGGCTACATCTTGTCGCCCGAAGGCCTGACCATGTCAGAGTCAAAGGTAAAGGCAATCCTCGACTGGCCGGAACCCCGGAAGGTCCACGACATCCAGTTGTTCCTCGGATTTGTGAACTTCTATCGTCGGTTCATCCACAACTACTCTGAGATCGTCCTTCCCCTAACACGCTTGACGCGCAAGGGAGTTCCGTGGAACTTTGACGAAAAATGCCGGAACTCCTTCAACGCGCTCAAGAAGGCCTTCACATCCGCACCCATCCTGCACCACTGGGAACCCGACCGCCCGCTTACCGTTGAAACCGACACGTCCGACTACGCCATCGCCGGCATCCTCTCCATCACCACGGAGTCCGGGGAACTCCATCCCATTGCATTCCACTCCCGGACTCTGACTGGAGCGGAACTTAACTACGACACTCACGACAAGGAACTCCTGGCGATCTTTGAGTGCTTCCGGAACTGGTGGCACTATCTCGAGGGTTCCGGAACTCCAATCGACGTCGTTACGGACCACAAGAACCTCGAGTACTTCTCCACCACGAAACTCCTTACACGCCGACAAGCCTGCTGGTCGGAGTTCCTGTCGCAATTCAACCTGGTCATCCGCTTCCGCCCCGGAAAACTCGGCGCAAAACCGGACGCGCTCACTCGACGGTGGGACGTCTACCCAAAGGAGGGGGGCAGTGACTACTCCGTAGTCAACCCTCACAACTTCCGACCCGTCTTCACGCAGGAGCAGCTCGCCTCCTCCCTCCGGGCGACGTGCCTCCGGGAACCAGTACTCCGAGCAACCTTCCTGTTGGACGAAGCACAACTCCGCTTGGACATCCGTGCTGCCCAAGCTGCAGACTCGCACCACCCCGAACTCTCCGCCGCACGCGCCGCTGCGACCAAGGGCGACTCATGCTGGTCCTGGAACGACGAATGCTTCCTCTGTTTCAACGACCGGATTTATGTGCCGGACGTCTCGGACCTCCGCCTTCGAGTCCTCCGGTCTCGCCATGACCACCCGACTGCCGGACACTGGGGCCAGAACAAGACACAGGCCTTGGTGTTCCGCGACTATGCATGGCCGGGACTCCGAATCTACGTCCGGGACTACGTGAAGTCCTGCACCCAGTGCGCGCGCGCGAAGACCCCTCGGCACCTTCCCTATGGGACACTCAAGCAACTCCTGATCCCGGAACGTCTGTGGAACTCCGTCTCAATGGACCTCATCGAGCAACTTCCGAACTCCGGAGGCTTCACTGCCATCCTCGTCGTCGTCGACCGTCTCACCAAACAAGCTATCTTCATTCCGACGCACAACACCTTAACCGCCTCGGAGCTCGCGGACCTGTTCGTCATGCACGTCTTCTCCAAGCACGGAGTTCCGTCGAACGTCACCTCCGATCGGGGTTCCGAGTTCGTCTCCCATTTCTTCCGCTCCCTCGGAAAGGCCCTCGACATGCGTCTACACTTCACCTCCGGATATCACCTGGAAGGCAACAGCCAGACCAAGCGAGTGAACCAGACCCTGGAGCAGTACCTCTGGATCTACTGCAACTACCAGCAGGACAACTGGGCCCGCTTACTCCCGTTGGCAGAGTTCGCATACAACAACGCTCCTAACGCAACTACCGGGATCTCTCTGTTCTTCGCGAACAAGGGGTATCACCCCGGACTTGCGGTACACCCGGAACGCGACCTCACCTCCGCCCGGGCCCAGGAGTTTGCAGTCGACCTCGAGGAACTCCACTCGGTCCTCCGGACGCAGATCGCGGAAGCGCAGGCCCGCTACCAGGCGCAGGCAGACAAGCACCGTCTCCCTGCACCGGATTTCCACGTTGGAGATCCGGTATACCTGAAGGCTGAGCACATCCGAACGACGCGTCCATCCAAGAAGCTGTCGGAGAAGTTCCTTGGCCCTTTCAAAATTATCATGAAGGTGGGGACGCACTCCTACACGCTTTGACTACCCAACTCCATGCGCGCCGTCCACCCCGTCTTCCACGTCTCCCAGCTGGAGCCTGCAACGCCGAACGGAATTCCGGGACACATACAGCCGCCTCCGCCTCCGGTCATGGTCGACGGAGAACCGGAGTATGAGATCTTGGAAATCCTGGACTCCAAGCTGGATCGACGTCGGAAGTCCTGCAAGCTCTTGTATCTAGTCCGCTGGGCTGGCTACGAGGGTACGGACGAAGAGATTTCGTGGATCTTGGCCACGGAACTCGGACATGCGCAGGAGCTAGTCACGGACTTCCACCGGAAGTACCCGGACAAGCCAGGACCGTTAGACAAAGTTCTTTGATGCACTTATTAGACCGTTTCCTTATCACTTTTCTTCACGCTTTCTTATGGCCAAGAAGTTTTGCTACAATTTACCACTTTACTATTTACTGTAGCGTCCGCCTCGGAACTCCACGGTTCTACTTTGGACCCGACCCGGAACTCCCGTCCTCCTCTTCCTCCTCCTCATCCTCATCCCCCGACCCCGACTCTTCCTCACCCTCGTCTTCCGACCCCGACTCCTCCGACCCCGACCCTTCCTCCGACCCGGACCCCGACCCGTTGCCCTCGGCCTCCGCCGCCTCCTCCGTGCTCGCAGCCGCCGCGTCCGCTGCCTCGTCCGGCTCTGGGACGAACTCCTCCTCGTCCTCCTCGTGGTGGTCCTCGATGTACTCCACGAGCGCCTGGTAGCGCTCCTGGGCCCCCATGGTCTCCTTGCGGAAGAGTTGCGCGGCCTCCTTGAATTCCTTGATCTCCATGCGCAGGAGCGCCACGTCCCGCTGCGTGGACAAGTGCATGGCGTGCGCTCGCGCCTGGTCCCGCCGGAAGCCCTGGAGCTCCGCCAGGACCGTGTGGAGGAGTTGGTCCCCCGACAAGAGGTCGGAGGACTCGGGTTCGCCGCCCAAGCGGCTGCCTGGAGAGCGGCGCCCCCGGAACTCCCGCCCGCGGGAGCGGAAGTCCGCGCCCCGGTGCGTGAACCCGGCCCGCAGGGCGTGGCACCCCCGGTGTTAGCACCGGACCCCTCGGTCGGGTCCTCCAGGACGGGGCCGGTGGAAGGCTTGCTGTCGGTCTGGCAAGCCGTCTTGCGCTGGTGGCACGCAATGCACGAGCACACCTTCGCGCTGTCGCGGTAATAGCACGGCTGCCCGATGCGGGCGCACACGTCGCAGGAGACCCTGAAAACCAAGTTAGCCGGAGATCCGATGGAGTCCGGCGGACTTACTTGGACTCCACGAGGGGTTTCTCCGGGGCCTTTCCCTTTGCCCCAGCCGTCCGCGTCCTCTTCGGCTTCGGGGCACTCTCGGGCGCTGGCGGACTGCCTTTGGCGGTCCGTTTCCGGGCCGCTTCCGCCGCCTTGGCTGCTTCCGCTGCCTTCGCCGCCTCCACCGCCCGCCTCTCTCGCTCCTCCTCCTCCCGCTGCTCGCGCTCGGCCTCAGCGCGCAGCCTCGCCATCTCCGCCTCCGCCGCCGCCAGACGCTCCTTAAGGGTATGAGGCGGGGGTGCACCGGACATGTTGTAGGGAGGGGTTAGGGTTGGGTTGGGGGTAAGGGTTGCAGCTGGGCTTGGGGTTGTGGCTAGGGCTGCCCGCAAGCAGGGCCTTTATAGCCGCCAGCCCAGGTGAGCTTCGCAGGCGCTCCGCTGCGTCCTCTGTTTGACAGCAAGCGATCTGCGCTGCCTCCAATTGGGCACGCTCGGTATCAATACCGGGGCCCGTACAATGGCCCTCGGGGGCTCGGGCCTAGGAGGGGGGCACTGTCACGATCCATGCCGGAACTCCGGAGCGACCCCGAAGGAGTTCCGTTAGGACTTCCGGACTTTCCATGTTTAGTACGTTCTCGACCTTTCCTCGTGCTGGCGTCATAGAGTTCCTAGTAGAAGTTCTATTCTCTTGGCTTGCGTTAAGGGACCTTGGACCCACCGGAGTTCCGATGTCAGTGACGCAAGTCCCCCTTTCCTTATATGTTAGGATCGCTTAGTATATAAGGCGAGCTGGTAGTAGCCTTTGCCTCAGTTCGGATACTTGTTCTTACTCCCTGTTCGTTGCTTCCCGTTACTCTACGCTCTCCGGTACTCTACTCGCAATACACCTTCATTCCTCGGAATCCCGTCTCGGACATCCGTCGGACACCTTCGGTCTTCCGTCTCGCGTCGGTGAACTCTAGTAAGTAGGGGACACCCGACAAGATCGCTCAGGGCGTTACCAATAGTTTCGCCAAGTCCCCACCATCCCCGTGTTGTGGCCGGAACTCCGCTGGTCATCCTTCGGAACCCCGCCCTTGCCCATCAGTCTGCCCACGGCACGCATCATAACAATGGCTCATTGTGTGCAGGGTATGGGGGAAGTTTCTTTGCATCAAGTGCCGTGATATTTATCAACTTCTTCAGCGCAAGCACCACAACATCCTGATGATGGTGCCCAACATCTAGTAAGTCTTTGCACCTTGTTTGGAATGAGTACTTACCTTTATCTCTTTCTTATCCTGCCAGTGGCGGCTCTTGGCAACCTGTTTGGTGCTTGGCAACTGGGCGCCATCAGTGCCTGCACCTTGTGGCTTGTTCTCAGTGCCTATCCCCATGCTCTGTGGCTGCCTGCCCAACCCCTCCTCTTCATCGGAGCCTGGGAAGCCAATGAGTTTTTCTAGATACCTGATCCGCCTCTGCATGCTCGCCAACTTGGCCTCCTGGAGCTTTAGCTTGGAGTACAAGATGTCCTCGCATAACTTCCCTTCCTTCCGGACATCCCGGAGCTCCTGCTTAATGTTCTCGATTCCCTTAATCGCAGCTTTTAGGCGCTCGATGTTCTGGTTTGCGATGCTGTTCAGATTGGCTCCAGCCGCGGGGCATGGGGCCAGCATGGGGGGCTGGTTCGAGGACATTCGCGCGGGTTTTAGGCGGCACAGAGGTGCACGGAGGGTTACAGAGGGTGGAAAGCGGGAGTTTAGCAATGCCGGGGTGCCCTCACACGTATATTGTCTCACCATTGACACATTCTACCATACTTCAGTCCATGTACACGCTTCGGGCTATGTATCACCAATCAAGCACAGCGATAGCCAACAATGGTTGCGCAGGCGCGCTGATGTAGCGGTACCATGTGGAGCATATAGGCGTGTGTCCAGATGCTACTGTTTCTGACATGGAGGTGGAACCGCTATAGAATCTCACTGGAATGCCGCCGTAACATGATGAAACAGGTGTCATGCTTGATATGTTAAAATCCGTCCAGAATGGGACTGACATTGATGTAGGATGTCGGGATCTTGGGGAGATGCTCCGGCGCCAGAATCTGGCGCTTTACGCTGTGTGTGTCTGCCGCCCTTGAGTTAGATCATTAGTTTCCGTAGTTGCAGGCAGTCCCTTATTGCATTGAGTCTAGCTCCATGACAGCATGCTTTCCCAGAATGGCAGGTGAGCATTCAGTATATGTGTGCTAAGGGGGAGTCATAACTCCATGGGATCTGGAAGAGGCACCAATTTGCATTATGCTATACTTTTGAGGTGTGCCCTTTAGATGTGTTCTAAAATATGCAGTTGTTGATGTCAGTGAAAAAACCACATAATAATGGAAAGAAGATCATTGACATCAATACTGATTCCAAAGTGCTGAAGTGGTCATGAGATTGTGACACTGATGAGATACTCAGAATAGTTGCAGAATCCCTGTAGGGATAGTAGATGGAGAACTAGCAAGCATTATCATACACGGCTCCCATTACATCCACGGATCAAACAGGATCTTGCCACATTGGCCCTTGTTAAACAGCTCATACATCTCCACCGCCTTGTCAAGGCTGACTACCTGGTCAATTAGGCTTGAATCTGTACCCACGCCACCAAACACATCTTGCCGCTTCAGCAGGATCTCGAGTGCGATCGGAAACATCGCCCGCACGGGGCACCGGCCAAAGTCAAACGAGACATTCTTGTTGTACACGTCCCGCCCATTGAAAGGCAGCGGCGGCTCCTGGTGCACACCCACGGAACTGACAATTCCGAAGGGCCGTACAATGTCGTACGCCAGCGTGAGAGCACTGTTGTTGCCAACGACCTGTTTGCAGGAAGGTCAGGGACAGCGTATAGTTGAAGCAGATGGTGTTATCACCTCGAGAACAGCGTTGCATCCAGCGTTGTTGGTCCATTCTTGCGCAAGGCTCTTGCCATCTTCAATCGAGACGACCGCAAAGCGTCCTGAGCCCTTCCCGGAGGGCTCGATCACGTCGTAGACCGCTTGCATCTTCCTTCTCCGCGCTTCCAGCGTATCGAAGGCGATTACTTGCCATGCTAGACCTTGACTTTTCTCCAGACCCGCTAGGATATCCAGCAGACTAACCGTCGCGCACTAATCCGCGAGAGGATAGTACGGTGAGTGCTACATCTCACAAACTCAATCTGAAAGGCCACGCTACTCACAACACCAACCGGCCCTAACCCAACAACACCGATAGTGAGGGTACGATCCCCCACTTCGAGCGCGGTCGCAGCTTGCCCTTGTGTGATAGGTCCCCCGGGGACAAACCCGCCGTACGGGTACGGCTTTCCCGTCAGGATCGTCGCGATCTTCGGATGCTGCAGCGCCTGCATCGCCGCAAAAACGCCGGTGGGCAGAATGTCCGCAAGGAGGATTAGGGAGCTGTCCGCGAGCCGAGATAGATCCCACTTCGGAGCATTCGCAGCCGGGGACTGCAGCGTGCTGAGGCTGAACAGCGTGCCCCCGGCCTTGGGGATACGTATGTACTGCGCTTGACCTCCCGGAAGAGTGGGGATGCCGAGCAGAGTAGAGTGAACACACCGGCATGTGAAGCCGATGCGACAGAAGCTGGGCTTGCCGTCAGGTAAAGCATTCTCTGCGCAGGTCACCGAAACGACGCACTGGCACTCTCCGCACGAGATAGTGAACGGTGAGACGACCTTGTCGCCGATCCGCAATGTTGAGTAGAGCTTTGGACGCCCATTCGCGTCGGGACGGAAGCTGGGGCCGAGGGCGACCACTTCGCCCACGACTTCGTGTCCGCAGGTTAAGCTAACGGCCAATATGAGTAAAGGTGTCGCGTTCGACGATACAACACCGCTACGCACTCGCTATCGACATCTTCATGACCTCGGTAGATGTGCAGGTCGCTCCCGCAGAGACCCGCCAGCTGTTTTCGCCGACGCTGATCAACACACAAAGCATAGAGCATTTGCTGGAAGCCCTCGGCGCACCTTCACGCGGATGATCGCGTCATCCGGGTCGATGATCCTAGGATGGGAAGAATCGTCATGATCAGCGGCATGCGCAGAACGTATTTATGAACAGCACCCACTGCGGAATCGGGACGGCCTCGACGCGAATGTCGTACGCGGGCGGGTACCAGCGCACTGCGCGCTGCATCCCGGAGATGTCGACCGCCGCGTTGTCCGTTCCGACGACCATTACTAGGTTGAGATCTGCACGATGCTGATGTACGCTGCCGGTCGTGCGCGAGGCCAGTCGCTGGGAGAGCCTTGAGTGACTAAAGCAGGCCGCAAGTTTGCGGTCGAGTCGCGCGGCGGTTGACTGCACTCGCGATCGGCGTATGTCGCCATCAAGGCGAGCCGTTTCCCCGCACTCGCTGCGGCCCGTCCGTCGGTCCGGCAGCTGCACCTGCTAGCCACACACACCCATGCTCTCGAACCGATGCGCCAACTGCAAATGAAAACGCGGAACAGACGCGATGTATAGCGATGGGTATTGTCGTACGTGAGACGGAGAGCGCAAAATACAGATATAGTCAGTGGCGCGAGCTAGGATATACATTTGGTTGAGTGACTCTACGAAAATCGACCGAACGAACAGACGAACGAGCGAACGAAAACTCCGACCTCTTGCGACAGGAAAGCAAATGCATCTGCACGAGTCCGTATGCTTCCACTGCGTTGGTATACGACTTCACAACGGAACCTATACATGGTCCATGATCTTCGACTTCGCCCCCGCCCCCGCCTTACATCACCACGCAGTTCGAGTCGCTCTCCACGCTCGTCGTGGCGATGCCCATCTCCTGGAACGTCTGCGGGCCCTTGCCCGGCTTGTGCCTCTGCGGCCCCGGCGCGCTCTGCTGCGGCTGAGGCTGAGGCTGCTGCTGATGTTGAGGCTGAGGCTGAGGAGTGCCCCCGCCGCCCGGACGGCGCAACGGTGGCGTCCCCGCAGCCTGCTGTGGCGAAGGACGTCCGGACGGTGCGCCCCCAGAACCCGGATCGACAAGACTGTACCGGTTCGCGCCCTGGAACTGCTGCCGGTGCTGGCCCGCGCCAGCGCCGCCGGGCGGGGTGTTGGGGTGCAGTCGCGGGCTGTTCGGGTGGCTGCTCGGGTGCGGCACGTTGGGATTGGGCATCGCGTTGGGCATGGGCGGCGGCATGCCCGTGGCTCCGGAGCCACGCCGCGAAGAGTGTCCGAGCTCCTGCACGGGCGGCAAGCGCGGTGGGCCCATAGCTCCTGGGGGCGTCGAGAACGGCGCATCCGTGATCCGTGTAGCTGCATTTCCGGGCCCTGCGGCGGCAGCGGCAGCGGGACCATTCTTCATCGAGTTCTTGCGGATGTTGTTCACGATCTGGCTGCGCTGGTCGACAGGCATGGGAGGCGGGGCGGAGGCGCCTGCCGTCGCATCAGAGCGCTGTTTCGCTTGCGTGCGCTTGCGGACGAGCTTCGAGTCCGTGAGCGTCTCGTGCTGCTCGCGCGAGAGCGCCTGGGGCGTAGGCTGGGAGAGCGCCTGCAGTCGCTCAGTAGCGTCGGCGTTGCCGTGTTGCGCGGCCTGTGCACAAAGATCAGCACGATGCCATCAGAAGTGGTGCAGTCGATGGACACACCCGGTGGTACCATCTGCGTGCGGTCTCGATATCCTTGGGACCGCCTACGCCGACCTCGGAGTAATAACCGAGCGCGAACTCGGCGCTGGGAAGGCCCTTGCGCGCGGCCTTCTCGGCGAACGTCCAGGCGAGGCTCTCGTCCTTGTCAAACGCGCCCTCGGCGCCGCAGAGGAACCACTTGCTGAGTGCCATGTCCGCTTCGATCTCCCCTTGCTGGCTGGCGAGCGAGTAGTACTGAACGCTGAGAAGAGGGTCGAACGGGAAGGGCGGCGTCGCAAATTCATACGCGTGCCCGAGCTTGTACTGCGCCGGGGCAAAGTTTAGATACGCAGCGCGTTCGAGGTGTCGGCGCGCCTCCTCCGGTGGCGTCACACCCGCAGGCAGATGCGGCTGGAATAGATGTGGGGGTATCGAGACGTGCGAGAAGTCGTTGAGCAACAATAGCCCGTAGACGTACGCCGGCTGCGGGACCTCGATCGTGGCGAGCGTTGCGGCACGGCTGAGCAAAGGGAGCGCGGCTTGCGGGTCCGGCTGGAATCCGAGCTGCCCCATAAGGCGTGCCATGCCTAGGCGCTGGGAGCGTAAAGTTAGCACTGCTGCGCGTGCGCCGGGACGGGGACAGCAGGCGACCTACGTAGTAACAGCTTTCAACGCCGTGCTTCATGCCACGCTCAAAGCACTCCTTCGCATGCTGCACGTCCCCAAAGTTCTCGTACTCGCGCCCGAGCTTGAACCATGCGGCGTGAAAGCCGGCCTTGGCAGCGCGCTCAAAATCGCGGAACGCGTTGCGCGGATCGTGCGGGATAAACTGAGGGTATATGCCTGTAGCGGCGCAGGTCGCGCGCATGTAGATCGCCTCGGCGACGTGCGGCGGTAGCGGCCCATGGGGGGCCTGAGACGCGATCTGGAGGATGATCGGGATGGCAACATTGACGAGCTTCTGCAACTCAGGATCGTCGATCTGCGCGGGGCCGACGGCAGGGTCGGTAGAGTTGGAGTTTGAGCGGGCGGAGAGCTGCTGTGCACGGTCGACAAGAGCGAGGACTTCCTTGCACCATGCGATCTTCCGCGCGGGGTTGGCGGAGGATTGGGTGATAGCTGACTGTTGAACGGAGAGGATAGCGACGGTGGGCAGAGGCGCGGTGAGCGAGGGTGGACCGTCGCGCGCCGCGGACGGTGTAGGAGGAGAGGTACGGGGAGAGGTGACGCGAGGGCTGGAGCCGATGCTTAAGTCGGAAAAGGATGCTGAGAGAGTCCTACCATGCTGCTGCTGTGGCTGAGAGCCCGGTCCATATGGCTGAGGGAAGCCGAGTGCACCCTGGGAGGGGGGCGGCGGAGACCAAGGGGACCAGTTTGAGCCTTGTGGGGGAGGGAGGGGGCTGGGACCTCGAGAGACGGCTTGTGGCTGAGGAGGCGCGAAGCCTAAGGACTGTTGGTGAGGAGGCGGAGGGGAGGCGAAAGCGGCGTTGAACATGGGTTGCGGGAAAGCGGGATTGGCTGGTCCTGACAGTTCTGGCTCGTAAGAAGAGGGGACGGGGGCGGCAGAGGCCTGTTCGTCGAGCGTGCGCGCCATCTAGGGGAGATATGGTGATTAGGGTCAGCCGAGGATAGAGAGGATCAGGCAAGGGCGATGATGGGTGGGATACGCACGTTCTGGGGCAGATCTGGCTGCAATTTGTGTGGACGGGGTGCGACGAGCGGGTCCTCGTAGTGCGGGGCTGATGGGTATTGATCTGGCCTGAAATCGGGCGGGAGAGGGGGCACTGTGGGCGGGGACTTGTCTGAGTCGAGCCGTGGGTGGTCGTAGTCGTCGAACGGCCTCGGGGGAACGGGCGGCGCGGCCATCGTGGCGAGAGCGTTGGGTTGATGATGGGATGGGGGACAGAGTTGGCGTGTGTATTTCTGCTCGGACAGGACGGCGCTGGGACGGGCAGCCGACGTGAGCCGCAGTGGACGGCTACTGGTCGCGAAAGCACAAGCACAGCCAATCACTTGATGGCTGTGCAGCCGTTTGCAAACGCGAGACGATGAAACACGCTCGCCCGAGTCCAATCCGAGACCGCCACGGGCAGTGTCTCTCAGATCCGAATGGGAGAGGGAAAGGCTCAGACTGGGGCAGGAGCAAGCGAGCGAGGGAGGAGGACGCGAACGCAGGCGCCGGCCAATCCCACCATCCGCCCCTAACCCTAGCCCCGCCGCAAGACACGGATACAAGATCGCGATGGCATAAGGAGCAAGAGACGATGCAGGCCGCTCAGTTGAGACATCGCCGATACAAAATACACGTTGTACGACACGCTATGCACCGTCTGTGAGGCTATGGTAGTAGTATCGGACGGCATCTCACCGCGTACCGGTCGAGTTCCCCTATGGGACAGCCTCGCAGACTACCACCACATCCTCCTTGCTCGACTTCTCCTTTTCTTCCGGTCCCGTCTCATCTTCCCCCGCCTTCTCCCCGCTCAACCCGCGCTGCGATGGCTCGTGCTCAGCCGAAAACCTATGCGCAAGCTCCTCCCACCCGAGCGACTCGTCCACATTGTCCAGCGGACGAACGCGGCAGAGCACCAGGTAGACCACTCCCGCCACGCTCGCACTCACATACCACCCAATCTGGTCGCACCTCGTCGCCGCCAGCGGAACCGCCACCCCGAACGTCCCGATGAAGCCCGCGAACGGGATCGCCACCCCACACACGTACGCCGCCACCGCGTTCAGGTTGAACCCGTGCCAGTACATGTACCGCGACCCGGGCGCAGACGAGTACGCGTGCTCGAGCTCGATGTTGCCCCTCCGCACGAGCCAGTAGTCGGCGACCATGATCGCCGCGGTTGGGCCCATGAAGATCCCGTAGCCCTCGAGGAACGCGAGGAAGCCGTGCGCGGACGCGAGCAGCTTCCACGGCACCAGCCCAAGCGACACCACGCAGCAGAACCACATCCCCCGCGTCAGGTTCACGTATGCCGGCACCAGCGCGCTCGCGTCGCTCGCGAACGGAAGCAGGTTCGCACCCAGGATCGTGCCAAAGTTGAACAGCGCGGCGCAGAACGCGAGCAGGAACACGCCCAGCCGCGTCGGGCCCGTCCACGACCGGTCGAGGATGGCGTCGAAGACGTCCCACTGGTTCCACAGCGTCACTCCCCATGCCTTTTGAAGACACGACGTTCCGAAAATGCCGATCATGCCTCCCTGCGAAGAGGGGCATCAGCGATGCTCGCTGCTTGAATGAAACAAAGACTCGTACAATCGCTGCAGGGAACGGAACGAATACGATATGGGTCCACATCACAGCCGACGGACTCGTTGCGTAGCGTGCAAAGTCTGGCATGTTGGCAATAAACGTAGACTGGAGAACTTGGCGTGAGCTTCGCGAACTGTAACGTTCAGTCTGACAACCTACCCAGTTGCCCATAGCCGAGTTGATGGAACCAATGACAAGCCACGCCAGGACAGAACCATTGGGAAGAGCGTCTGTACCAGCAAGAGCAGTGTCGGACGCCAGTTGACCGCGACTCTGCACCACACAGTAGATCAGCAACCCAAGGACGGACGGTGGCAACGTCCACGCCTTGAAGGTGTACAACCATCGCAGGTTGTTCGGTCTAAATGAGCAGAACGGGAGTTCTATGGCCCAGAACAAAAGAAATCCGAGAAAGCGCTGGAGAGTAGTTCCCACGGAAGGAGGGAATTGCGTGCCGAGATCGTCCCATCGTTTCCCTATGACGCATCGGAGCATGGTTGAGACAAAAGCTCCTCCCTGGAAGTCTGTATGGAGTGTTAGCGATGATTCAGTTTACTGGAAAACATACAGTGCGCACTCAGTACCGACACCCAAAGCATTGCGCAAGCACCGCGCGCAATTACGGGCCAGTAGTGGCCGTACATGCCAAAGCACGTCCGGAGAATGACGGGGTAGCCGACGTGGTAGTTCGCAGCCGCTCGGGAGTTGAGCGCCATGCAGACACCGGAGACAAAGGCAGCTATCCAGACTACAATTGTTGCCTGCCACCACGTAAGTCCTGCGCCAACAATGCTCGAACCGAGCGTCCTGTAGACATGCGGGTCAAGATGGACATAGGTCGCGATGCGAGGTGAGGCGCGGACCAGTTCCCGAATCCTACCCCGAACCAGAACAGGCAGAAGTTGTACCACTTCCAGTTGACCATGTGTGGCGGGGACGGCTTGAGGTCTTCGTTCGACCAGGAGTGTCCCCCATGCGCATTGCCTTCGGTTCGGATATAGCGGAGGAAGTGCTGCTTGGACGAAAGGGCGAGACGAAGGCGTGCTGCCCAGCCACAGATAGGACGAAGGCCAGTTCGCAGACGAGAAGAAGCCATGGTGAGATAGAGTTGAGCAGGACCGTCAGTGCCGACAAAGTGGCATGGTCGCGCAGAGGTTTATGTATCCGCCCCAGGAGAGTGAAAGAGCGGGCCCGAAGGAAGTAGGTGGATAACACTGAGACCTGAGAGCAAATTTGCCCAGTGACCAGTGGCTATCTCAGATAGGCGTATCGTATATCAGCAGGGACTTGGGACAAACATAGCATGAACTTGGTGAATCGAAGCCGGAGGAGATAGAGAGTGTACGTACAACCGATGCACCCGGTTTGAGCACGCGACGCGCCTCTGAGCGCCGGTCTCGGGTAACATATGGTCCACAGTTGCTGATAATGGTTGAGAGCCAGAGCACCTTGAGGCTCAACGACAGTGCTACTAGTGATGTGGGCGAGGTCAGTGTTTGCAAGGAGAATACGCAGTTTGATTACTTACTGGGGAGCTCTTCGATTGCCCACGCATTAGCCCAGCCTTGCATACTGGTTGTATCTGGAGCATGAGCTACCCCAATGATTTGAGCTAGTGTAGCTGTCCCCAGAGAGACCTGATGCTGATGCGCCCGTCGTTGTCACTTGTTGGTCGAGAGAGAAGGGAGAACTGGTCCAGACTCGGGTGTGGTACTGAGCGCGAGCACGTGCTGCGATTTGCAGACCGGGTCGCGCCCTCTGAACTTCCACAGGTCCGAGTCGATCGCGATTGCGTACTACCACAACAAAGGCGAAATGGTACAGAACCAGCTATAACAAGCTCTGCCAGTGTCGACAGAATGACCCCGATGTTTTATTTCAGAGACTCAGAGCGTTCAGTCGCTTCCATCGATCTGTCCCTGTGTTCGCGGGGCTGTCGAAGTTCAACAATCCAACACTCACAGCCGGGTGAGTGCGTACCACTTCCGCACCGAGAGAACACCATGAATACCTGACATACCCACGTATCTCTAAGGTCAGTCTGCGATGGAGCCGCCTAACGTGTCGGAGAACGACGCACCCCCACGCTACTTTGCGACGAAGCCAGGCGAGCACTGTGCACAGCTGACAAGATGTGCTGTAGACACCAAAATGTCCTCAATAATCAACATTTCGTTTCGAGAAGCTGTAGCGGACACCGTTCAGGCACAGGTAACGCGATAGCCCGATGCCCCAGGTGCCGGTCATTGGCCCACGCGGTCTGCGGGGCGCGGTATGCTACCGCAGCACCAAGACCTCCACGAGCCCATCCATCTTTGCCTCGTATTTTGCTTCACCGTCTAGTCTGCCGCCATCACTCTGAATCCGCTCGTTGAGCCCTACCCGCGTTCTCTCTTCGAAAATGGCTACATTGCTCTATTGGCCCGGGAAGTATTCCTTCTACCCCATCGGCAATACACCCGCCGTCTCTCTCACTCGCGATATCCCTCCCGACGTCCCAGCGGACATCCTCCTTCTCCCATGTGGAGATCCTAGGAACGTCTTATACACTATTTTCTCTGAACCCCAATCGAGTGAGTGTTCATAACTTGCTGGGTCCAGCGTGTTGTCCAGGATGATCTGACGGTCGAAAATATCTATGAAGCTTGATTTCACTTGTTGTAACTGACCACCGCGAGCTGACAGCGCGAGACGTGCTCCTACTCACGATGATCGGGGTCAACGTCCCTCAAGCGTGTCTTTGGGACATTTTCTTCCATATGTACCTTGGCGACGCCTCCCTCGCTTCTCTTGTTTGCCAATGTAGCAAGCTTCTCGCGACTTCAGAAGATCTGCAGGACTGGGATGCCTCTCGGTACGGCAGGACGATCCGCATAGGATCGGAATACACCCTTCTCGAATTACGACGACTCTGGACTGCCTATCTCGAGTCGTGCTCTCCTAGAAATGGTAGCAAGCAGTCCGCTATGCGCGATACTCTAGACCAGGGCCGCGAAACTGTACTGCGAAAGTACTACCGCGGCGGCGGGGCCACCATCTACCCATCCCTTCGTACTTGCGGGCCACTTCTGCTGAACGCCATGCGACTGCAACCCAAGTACTTTACCAATTTCTGGGAGACTGTAACAACACTCTTCAACAGTAACGCCCTCGTCGCACTCTCCCATCCCAATCCCACCTTCCTCCACTCGATGCGGGGCGAGGGGTTTCATGTTCACTACGGCACGGACCCTCTCTCCCCGTTCCACCTCGCGCCCTCTCTGCAGACGCCCGCGGAGGAGTCCCGGACTGCCCATGAAATGGTCAAGTATGCTCTAGCTGAGTTCCAGGACTGGTGTGATGCGTTCCGAGTGCGAGCTGCCCTCAACGACAACATGCTCGCGGTCTGCTTCCTTCTTGGGGATGCCCTCGCTATCGCTCGCACTCACCTATACCAACGCTCGAACATGGCCATGTCCATTCCTGTCGCACAGTGGACGTCCCACCCACTCGCGCTCAGCTCACTCGAGTACGACGACCACCATGCCCCTACCACCTTTGATGTCATCGATACTTCGAACCTATCGGACCACCTTAGGCTGCTCAATATGCTCATTGTCACCATTCTGATCTTGTCCACGGCCTCTCCTTGGACAGGAGTCCTATACACAGAAACCCTACTCCCCCACCGTTCCGATCCAACCGCCCAGTTCGTCTTTCTGCTCGCTGGCATCGATATGTCTGCATTCTCAGTGCTCATGGGCGTATGTTCCGTAAACCATATCTCTGGGTTCACCACAATCTGTAACACTTACGATCATGTCATGAACATGGCGCAGGACTCCTTTGGCTTGAGTGGACTCCAGCAGTCCCATCACATCTTCGCCCGGACGCAGCCCGGTGCATGCGACCCTGAGGCTTCTGTCTCTGGCTCCTCATCTTTCAGCAAGCCCCCTGCTCTCGCGTTCGATCCCACACAGCTTGCCGCAGTGTTGTACAGAACATACTAGCAGTTCTTCGAGGTAGCAGACCCCAGATACATCCTGAACGTGAGTCATGTGCATCCCGCTGCAGAGGTCACGATCACGAACCTCCCAAGGTATACAAGGGAATCAATCGTAATTTTCCTTCGCTTCCTCCTTGTACAACAGCGCCTTCCCCAACAGCAGTGGCAGGAGATTCTGGGAATCTTCATCAAACAGGTGGAGCAGGCTGCGATGAGCCAGTACCCCTTCGACCGGGCCAACCTCCAGGACTTCTCTGCCCAGCTGCATCGCTATGGGATCTATACCTATCCGGCCCTCCTTGACCAGCGGCGCTCATCTGGCCGATTCTCCAGCTGGATCTGTATACCTCCTCTGGTTCGCGTGTTTCTATCCGTCCAGCCCAAGCGGGCAGCCGTCCTCAACAAGCTAGGCAAAGACATGACCCCTGTCCTCCAGGGCGTCATCCGTGCAAACGCATTCGAGAACGCGTTCGTATCCGTCAACGCATGTTTCGGTACCGCCGTCCACACCGGAACAGATGCAGCGCCGCAGGTCACGTTTCAAGAAGCGGAGGGTGGCTCGCAAGTAACCGACGCGCCCCTGTCGTGTCCTGGGTCGTCCCGACCTGGATGTTCACCAACAACCCGCTCGCATCGGACGACGCTGGCGATCTCATCGTAGAGCTGGCACTGAGGTCTACGCCAGGGACTGCTTCTACTATCATGCGCGTGCTCGGACTTCATCCATTAATATTCGCGGCATCCCTTTCTGATACCAGTCTCGTCCATATAGTCTCCGAGGAATGCTTGCCTGCCCCAGCTCTCTCTGCGTCAAGCCCTGTCCACCCTCGGACGACGGGCGTACCTCGATAGGAATCCAAGCCGGCGTCTCTGCCACGCTTGACCCGGAGACGGCCTCGGTAGCTTCCTTGACTGCAAGGCTTGACGTTCGTCATGCTGACGCCAGGAGAGCCTTTAGCGGTGGAGCGATGCCGTCAATCGTCCAGACTTCTCCCTGTGTCGTGCGAGTCATGGTGGGCGAGGTTATGCAAGACGTGGTTCTCCCACTACCCATCGAAGGCGGGCAACACAAGGCACGTCTTGCACGGAGGTCTTCGTACATTGAAGTCAATCCTTCATGCCATCGTGAAGATATAGGATCTCACCTCCAACTCCAACTTCGATAGATCGTCGTACCTAAGGCCATGTCTTTCCCGAAGAGGTGAGCGCTCAAGACAAACCCTTTCCCTATCGTGCGGACCGACATCGCGATACTCCCGTGGAACATCCACAGCGTGCACCTCGACCGCTATCCCCTCGTGAACATCAGCTCGCCCAAGACGGTCTTCGACTGGCTCAACCCCCACGTCGGCTTGCAGATGACGGGACGAGAACGCGCACTGCGAGCACACCATGCGACCTCCGACATCCTCACCCTCGGGAAAGACACGATCCACAGCATCATCATTCGCTTCCCCGGCATCCAAGCTGATCGCCCGTGCTCCCGTGTGTTCGCGCTGCGCGACGACGCCACCGCAGACTCGGACACCATCTTCTTCATGGACCCTCCGCTTTGACCTTGCGACGCACGCGGTTGTCTGCGACGGCTACGTCCTCGCGCTAAGCGAGCCACTCATGCGATCCGTCGAACCATACCTGAAGGCCATCCTTGGCGCAGGGGTTGAGAGCGTGCGCGTGTATAGGGACGAGATGCGGGCGTGGAAGCAAATGCTGCCCGCGCTAGTCGAGCGATGCCGGACGACCTGGAGACACGGCCCGAACTGCGAGTGTGCGTCGCAGGGTCGTATTCCGTTAGAGCTGAGGCTCAGCGAGGGAGACCCTCTGTGCAGCTGCGGAAGGGGGAAAGGCGTCGGCAGGATGCGAACGGTGAAGGGTTGGCGTCCGCTTGCGCCTTTCGTGACCCGCATCGCGCTCTCGCCGATCTTCCCGGTTGCATATCTGGAGCCCATCTTCGGCGAAAACGACATCGGTGTTGAAGCTCGGAGGGCACTCGCGGACGTGAAGTCCTCGACAGGGTCATCTGTCCAGCAAACGCGCCACGACTTGAGACCATCCGACGCTGGCGAACATTGCGAGAGATGTAAGAAGGCGAGCGACAGTCTACGGAGATGCTCGCGCTGCAATAGGGTGGCTTAATGCACGGAGGATTGCCAGAAGGCGGACTGGAAGAGGCACAAGGCCAGCTGCACCGTTGCCCATTGACTCCGTCCTCTCGACGCTGTGGTGTTGTTGCCACGAGTTGTTCGGAATGCTACTGCTATCATTGTATCTACTGTTTACCCATAGTACAGAGTTTCGTCTACAAACAGAGACTCTTTGGAGTGCTGCCTGGGCGTGTGCTGTGGATTTGGACTACGTATTGAGGATGGTAACAGGCGTGAAGCTGAGGCGGCCCGGGGGAGGGCTGAGGAGGCGCCCGGCGCGATGCGGGCGGTGGCGGCGGCAGCAGCGCGCAGCTCACACCTCTCCTCGTCCTCCTCCGCCACTTCATCCTCTCCCTCTCCTCATCCACCACTCCGCCCCCTCTCTTGCTGTCAGAGATCGCGAGCAATATTTTTAATTCTGGTACAAGAACACTTGCCGCGAAGATGGTTTCGCAAGACAGCTTCATGTTCACCGTCGGCAAGCTCGGTACGCGACTCTCCCCTCGCGCGCGTCACCCTCGTACTCACCATGCCATGGCGCGTCTCAAGATGCCGGGATGGCGGTAAGAACATTCTGGAGCTGCTCCGTGCTGTCCCTCCTCTCAACTCACACCAATAGATCCTCCTCGGCGAGCGAGCGCACCTGATCGAGTTCCCGTCTCTGTTGCTTCCCCCGGGCGTCAGCACTGGCTCAATAGTCAACATATCGGTCCAAAGGAACCTCGCAGAGGAGAAAAAGAGGGAGGCGGACTTCTGGAACCTACAGAGCGAGATCCTCGAGGAGTTTGGTACTCACGTACCAGAGCCGCCCAAGCTGCAGGTCCGTTCCGTTTCCCTCCTCTCGTCTGTCCGAATAACTTCAACTTTGCTGCCAGCTCCGCAATGTCACACAAACCTCCGTTACCCTTGAGTGGCCCCGGCTTGAGCTTGCGACGGCAAAGCTTCGTTCCCTCGACCTCTACCGCGACCGCCAACGCGTAGCGGCCATCCCTTCCCCTCTGACAAACACTTCCACCAAAGTCTCCGGGCTGCAGCTCGACACCGAATACACCTTCCAGCTTGTACTCCGAACAACCGCGGGCGTGCACCCGTCCAATGTCCTTCGCGTACGCACCCACACTATGTCCGACACCTCCGGCATCTCCGTCTGCTTCGGGACGGTCGAGGACGAGGTGCTGCTCGAGAACGCGAAGACCGCCTTGCGCGACATGGGTGCGAAGTGGAGCGACAAGATTCAAATCGACACCACACACTTTGTCTGCACCACGCCTGCCGCCACACCCAGTAGCGCGCAAGCTACAGGTAGCGTCATCACCGGCCCTGGTGTCGAGTACCAGAAGGCGCTGCAGCTCAGCATCCCCGTTGTCCAGCCTCAGTGGATACTGGCGTGTCATACCGAGAAAAAGTGCGTGGACCATTGCTTGTCAGACTTCTCTCTTCCTGACAGAGCCACACAGGATGATGCCTATCCGCCCATTCTACCTCGGCGAGAACCCCTCTTCGCCTTCGCACTATCGCCCACAGTCCATGTCGCAAGCAAACATTTCATCGACTTCTCAGCGAAGCTCCAACGCCTCGCCCACACAACAGAAGCATGCCGCGAACCGCCAATCAATGCCGCCCCAGCGTGTCACCTCGACGTCGCCGCCTGCCGCCGAGCCATCGCACGCTGCCGGTGGACGTACCAGCCCGCTTAAGATCCCAGAAGAGCCGGAGCAGCTTTCAGAAGAAGACAACGACGACGCCGGGGCTGCCGGACGCACGCGCAAGGGCACGATGAGCAAGAACTTCCGCTTTCCCCCGCCCAGCCCGACGCAGGACGTGCCCCCCGTCCCGCCCGTTCCGCCCGTGCCCAACAACTCCGTCACTTCGCCGCCGGAGGAACTAGCTCAGGAAGCCGCCGAGCCGCCGCTGCCTGAAACACCGAAGACGGCGGACGCATCGACAGAGGCGAAGGAGGCAGACCCGGAGCTTACGACGGTGGGCATGGTCGCGCCGTCGAGCGTGGAGGTGCCGCCGCCGCCGCCGGTGGAGAAGGAGCGGTCTCTCGCAAGTGCGAACGATCTCGCGGACGAGGATGTCGGGGAGACGGAGGAAATCTCCCTGAACTGAGTGTGCCAGAGTCCGGTCCGCTTGTCGTATACCAGTGCAGTTTCCCGTACTTGTCAGGATTGGAAGTTGTCGTTCCTAGGGCTGTGAATGTGTGCCTGTTTTCCCTGTGCTCAGCGTCCCTTTTACCTACAAAATTGGTCAGGGTGCATTGCTCGACGTGCCGGCAACGGGCCGGGGGCATCCGCGGGAAGGACCGAAGGTTGGAAATTCAACAGGTAAGCGCTGGATTACGGGACCCACAACGTCACACTTTCGCCGCGGAGTCGCAATGCCGCACTGCACAGCTGCATCTCTCGCCTAATCCAGCGTTCATACAACTTGGTTCAATCCACCTCCCGCTCGATTGCCAGGTATGTCAGCTCCTGCAAAGGTGAGTGGTATAATGTGGCCAGGAGCAGCAGATTATACGATGGGACAGGTTGCGCCAGGCAGTACGTATTTCAGGGACGGGATCAACAGCCATGAATATCTCCGTCTTCGTCTTCCCTCCAAGTTCAGTGGACCTCCTAGCCACGACATTCAACACGGATCGGAAGGTAGCCGACAATCCTGCAACACGCCGTCGAAGGTAATCGGAGCTTTTCTGCTGTCTTGCTCTTGACTCACCTACCTGCTGCGCCTGACCCGTAGGCTCGAAGAAAGTTGAACGATGGACAAGCGACTGTTTAGACCGCCCGGAGGCTCTCGCTTGTCAGAGTATGTCGGCACCGGTCAATAGACATGCGTACTCCGTCCGTTCAGTTTTGCTGCACGGCGGGGATGTACCAACCGACCAACGACCCTGAAAGGAATATCGTACTCGATCGTCCAATGAGCCGGGGAGAGCCGGTGAAGGGCGGTCGGTAAAGTAAGCCTTCAGGTTCCCGTTCTAACAGCAGCACCCGATGTGGACGGCGAAGGCGGGTTCGACAGTTCAAAAGGATCCCCGGGAGGATGAGACAACCTCACGGAGCCATCGACTTCCTCGCCCTGCTGGTGTTCACTTTCTTATTGCACAGTACGTGCTTTCTCCGCTTGGGTTCGTAAACCTCCTCCTTATCGCCGGACGCGCAGATTCGACCACAATGGGCAGGGCGCTGAAACGGGGCAAGAACCTCACGTTCGCCCACGCCTCCGCCGAGCTCCGGAGCCGCATCCGGCGCGTCATGAAGCTCGCCCTCGGTGCGTATCCCTCCTCATCCTCGCCCACCCCAAGATATCCGGTAGCTGATCCACACCCGCCCGCTCGCGCAGTGCGCATCACCCAGGACAAGACCGCGCACATGTGCTGGACGCGCCTCGCCTTCCACGAGTACGTCTTCGTCCGGCGGCGCGTGCGCCTCCTCGGCTGGCCCTCCACCGTCCCCTTCCAGAACCTGGGGGCGCTCCCGCTCGCCACCCTCAAGCGGCTGCACCGCCGCTGGTGCCACAAGCAGCTCCGCTTCGTGCGCGTCGGCGAGGACGAGCTCGCTGCGCACCGGCGTGACCCGGACGCGACTGCCCCCGGGAAGTGCGTGCCAGGCCCGCCGCTGCGCGTCCGGGACGACATCAAGACGTCCCGCTTCGACCCTGAGAAGGGCGAACCTGTCTCTGACCGGCGCAAGCTCCGCACGAGGGGCGCCATCTCGGCCAAGTACGTCGAGGACTCGGACGACGAGTGAGGGTAGTGGCGAGGGCTGGATCGCAATTTCGTGATTGTCGTACCTCGTACTGCACAGAACACCTGACTGTGAGTTTATGTGTTCGCATACGTCTTTGTGTGCGCGGCCTCGGAGGCATACGTCCAGACACTTTGTCGGCCTGATTCCGCCCCCACACCGGCGCTCACCCGGGATATAACCCTGATTAGAGGTAAGCAGCCTACATACATGAGCGCGAGGCACATGGAGGATATCCAGTACATAATTAAGGGCTAGTTGCCAGGCGAGTGTGTGCGCGCGAGACCGTGCGCCGGCCGTGAGTCTCTGCGGAAACTACTGGGTGACATTCACACCAGGCACCTCCCACCAACACCTGCACGAAAATCGCCAACTCGGGCGACAGTGCGCTACTAGCAGTTACGCCGGCAGGATGAGGAGGGGGTTGGAGGTGAGTACTTGTGGGCGTAGGGTAGTGGTAATGATTTATGTAGAATGACCACGGTATCCGATCGACAGTGCGCGAAAGGGCAAGCGAGCGTTCGACATGCATAGCAGAAGTAGAGCAAGTGAACGAGCGAGCAGAAGAACGATACAACGCGGCCGCCTTCGACCGCGTCCCCGATTCCAGCGGCAGTAGTTGAGAGAGTCCCGGATCCAATCCCGAACCAAGAGGGCACACACGACCGCCACGCAGGGGCGATCACAGGTCGGACCCGACCGCGTCGACAACGTACAGCACCTGCTGCGGGCGCACGAACAGGCCTCTCGACTCGGCCGTGGACACGTCCGAGACCGCGGGGGACGCGCTCCTGAACCTCTTCGCGCGCTCGATCCCGAGCTGGTCGCCCTCGCGCTTCAGCCCGCCGCCGGTGCGCCCGAGTGTGCTGAGCCACTCGTTCCTGCGCCGGCGCGCCGTCGTGTCCTGCCCGAACTCCCACTCCGCCGCTGCGCCGATCTCAAAGTAGCGCACGCCGCCCCACGTGCCGTCGTGCCACTGTCGCCCGTCGAGCTTCTCGCCCGGCCACGCGTCGTCGAGAGGGACCTCGACGCCGACCCACGGCCCGAGCTCGCCCTCGACCTCGCCGATGTATCGCGCATACGCTCGGAACCGCGCCTTCTTGCTCGAAATGATGCACGGGATGCCGATTTCGAGCGTCGCGCCACGCGGCGCCCGCCCGCCGCCCTCGCCCGCCGCCGCCTCCCGGATGGTGTCTGCCGAGCTCTTCCGCTTCAGCGTGGACGTGCTCGTGGACGACACCACGCTCCCCTGTTTCTCGTGCGCGGACGGCGCCTTGGGCTTCCCTTTGACCGTCCCTCCCGCGTCGTGCTCCGGGGGGAGCGCCTTGCTTCCGGGCTTTCCTGGCGTCGAGGGCTTCGATGTTGGAGGGCGCACAACCGATTTGCGGGTCGCAGTAGACTTGGTGGAGACGGTCGACCGGACGGACGTCGACGACGCCGTGCGCTTCGCGACCGGGCTGGGCTTCGACGCGTCTGCAGGTGGCCGTCTGCTCACAGAAGACGTCGTCTTGGACGCGACCGACGGCGGTCGTCTCGGCGTGCGTGGCGTTGACGTGCCCGTCGTCCGCACGCTGACCGTCGAGACCGACGACGCCGCAGACCCTCGCCGAGTGCGCCCGACGCTGCTCGGCGTGAGCTCGGATCGCGCCGTCTCAAACGCGGTCGAGTTTTCGCTGTTGGACTCGGTGGAGACCGTCGACGCCGGTCGTGATGCGGGTCTTGACGCGGGCCGCGACGCAGCAGACGATGGCGGGCGGAGCGTGGACGGGCCGGCGGAGGTTTTACGGATCGTCGAGGTCGTCGAGCGCGTGGACTTGACGGAGGCCGCGACGGACTTTGGCCTCGGGAACCGCTCCGCGTTCGAGTGGAGCGACGACGTGGTAGACTTGCGCACGCTCGCCGCGGTGGACACGCTATTCCGTGGCACCGGGCTCGGGGAGAGCGGGGATTTGGCACGCCCTGCGTCCGCGACACTTCCACGCATAGATGGGGTCGGGGTTGAGTGTGCAGGGGTGAGCTTCGAGTCTGGTCGGAGGCTGCCTGGGGAGAGCGGCACACGTCGGGATATTGAGGTGGTGGTGACCCGCGTGGCGGTCGAATGCGTGCTGCGGGCCACAGACCGGATGGACGCTGCCGAGGATTTGGCCGCATCGCCGCCTAGCCGGCTGGGCGTGGCGCTCCGTGACGAGTGCATGCTGGCCGTATCCGAATCCTCCACTCTCGACACGGGCCCGTTCCGGACGGTGAGCCTGCCGCCGCGGGCGGTCCCGGGAGGCGTCGCGGGCAGCAGCAGCTCGAACTCGTCCTTGAGCTCGAGTTCTATCACGCGCGTGAGTAATCAGCCAACGGAACAGACAGACTTGGGCACGCACCGGTGGCGATCTCCTTCGCCGCCCAGGGCTCGAGGCCCGCGAACCCGTCATCTTGTTTGATGGTGAGCCAGCGCCGGCGGATGTAGCGGATGATGTCCATGCGCGCCTGCTCGACCTGCACGCGGACGTGGGAAGTGGAGGACAGCATGGCCGCCTCGGGGTCGGTCGGGTGCGGGCGCAGCAGCACCAAGTCGACGAGAGCCTGGCGGGCCTCCGTGTAAACTTGGGAGACTCCGCGGAGTGACAGCTTGACTCACCTGGTAGGCCGGGGCGGCGTTCTTCTCGTTGAGGCCCCTCCGCATAGACTCGAGGAACATCTCGACCTTCTCGCCGTCCTCGAAGCGAACGCCGTCGGCCTCCATGATCTCGAGCCAGTCGGGCTGCTCGAAGCAGTCTGCTGCCTGGGAGCACACGACATCGTCGATCGTCTTGCGGGCAGCTAGGACCATCTCCCGGACGGTCTTGCCCCACGCGTCGACCACGCTGGCGAGCTTCTTGAGCGCAGCCTGAGACGCGTGGAGGAGGGCAAAGACGTTCATGGGGGTCGTACGCTTGCCGAGGCCCTTGAGGAGCGCGTCACGCGTCTTCTGCGGGAGCGCGGCAAACTCTGCGGTGCACCAACCTTCGCCAAAGAGGCCGACGAGGGCGCGGCGGGCGCCGCGCTCAAGATGAGGGTTCTTGACGTCGTCTAGCACGGAAAACTCGAGCACACGGGGGGCGCGGCGCGCGCATTGCCGGCAGCGGCAGCCGCCGGTGCCCCACCTGCCGCCTGTGATGGCCTCGTACTCGGAGAACTCGAGGAAGGCGTGGAAGAGGCCGTGCATCATCTCCTGGACGATGCGAGCTTGGATCTCGTCGTAGAGCGAGTCGAGAGAGAGATAGGTAGCGGAGCGCATGATGTGGAACGCGGTATCGAGGTCGAAAGTTCGGTGAGAGAAGACGAGTGTGCCGGTATAGATGAAGCCGAGGGTGAAATGGAGGGAGGCGGGGGTGAAGGGGGGCGAGGGGAGGTTGAGGGTCAGGGGCTCACCGGGAGTGTTCTTGACGCCCCATTGGAGGAGTTGGGTGTTGAAGTAAGGGACGCGGGAGACAAGGATGAAGCGATGGGAGGAGAATATGGCGGTGGTACTCTCATGGTTGGAGGAGGAGAAATTGCCTGTGAGGGCGATGCGGACGTCAGAGTAGAGACGCGAGCGCCACATGAAGACGAGGTCTTTGCGGAGCTTGTCCATGCGGGCCTCCTCGCCGTCGCCCTCTTCTGAGCTGTCTGTGGTATCGAAGAGGAACTCGAAGGCCTGGCCGAGGAGGCCCTTGCCTGTGTAGAGGTATTCAAGCTCATTTGAGAAGAGGGTGGGGTTGATATTGGTGGGCAGGCGGAGGAGTGCGCCGGCGTTGTTTGAGGGGGTGGGGGAGGAGGTACGATAGGGCGCGGGGGACGGGGAGCGGGAGCGGGAGGTAAAGTCGACAGCAAGGTTCAAGGAGAGTGCAGACTGGGCAGGGAGGGTGCCCGTCGGAGAAGACGAGTAGGGGGTAGGGGAGGTCGGGGGCGGGGGCTTGAAGGAGAAGTAGCGGGCCTGGAAGGACGGTGGTGCACGAGCGTAGACAACAGCTGGGAGGAGGACGCGGTCAGTGTTCTGCTTGTGATTGTCGGATCGATCGCGGCGGTGACCACCAGCGGCGGCAGCGAGCACGCTGTACGCGACGGGGACACGAGCTGGCGACCTGACGAGCAGGCGTCGAAAGGGGACGAGAGCGGGACGAACCTTTATGGCCCCAGACCTCTTCGACGCCGGGACCGGCGTCGGACTGGAGCTCCCAGACGACGTCTGCGAACCGGTCCTTTGCGTGATCGAAGAGGGCCTGGAGGTCGTCCTGCCAGTTCGTGGTCGAGTTCCTTGTCGCCTCCTGGAGGCCGGGCGGCGTAGTCGTCGTCGGAGCCATGGGTGGGAGAGAGGTGGGGAGGACACGAACCAGAGACTGAGGCGGGGCCCGGAGGCGAGGGCGGGGGCAAAGCGGACGAGGAAGAGAACACGGAGGGGTATCTGGCCAAGGCAAAGGCGAGCGCGGTCGTCCGCGACGACGAGGGCGAAGGCGAAGGCGAGCTCGGCGTCAGAGTCGACTCGGGCGGAGTGTGATTTCCCACTCGGACGACGACACGAGGCACCCGCTCTCACTCGCCCTCCCTCCGTCCTCGTCGCCGCCGCCGACGAGCACACGACTGCACACGCCGCCTGCGCGGCCATGCGAGTGCGGCCGCACACGCCAGACACGTCCACCCCGCGACAGACGCAGTGAGCGATGCCCCCAATGTACCCATTCCCGCTCCTCCCCAGCCGCTCCATTCACAACCCCAGCGCAGACGCGACAAGTTCACCATCCACTCAAAGGCCGTCGTCTGCCAGGACGTAGAGCTCAAGGGCGACATCACCATCGGCGCAGGTTCTCTCCCGCTCCGGACCCCCTCCCCCACACAGGCCTGACCACGATTGCAGGGACGATCGTGCACCCCAAGGCGACCATCTTCGCCATCGCAGGCCCCATCGTCATCGGCTCGGGATGCATTATCGAAGAAGGCGCGATCATCGTCAACAG